>JAJVSH010000052.1:150685-177446 GCA_021460005.1 Tetramorium alpestre
ATTGAGGATATCGATGTAAATAAATCTGCTTATTTTGAATTATCTCATCTTCTTATATTTTCATCTTCTCGTATAAATATCTGATCGAATATGGAATAGTGATACATCTGTAAAAAAAAAAAAACAAAGATACACTCGTTAAATAAAATGTCAGTATCAGGTGAAATAAGTTTCTATATGTAAATTCGGTAAAAATTTCGAAATCGTTATTATATATATCGTTCGCTCAAAAAAAAAAGATCAATGATGTATCTTTGTCTATTATTATCAACAGGAGACAACAGAATTATCTGATGGATTTTATCTCTGTTCTCCGAATTTCTAGTCTGTTTGCTCATAAAAAATTCAGACCTTCAGTAAACTTAGACACTTAAATATGGAATAAATAGCAGTCTGTTAGGATTATTAAAGTTATCAAATAATTAGAGTACTTTGTGTTACTGAATATTATTATGGAGATAGAGCGCAGGACACGTTTTGAATCAAGATCATTGTAAACAGAGATAGATGAATTGGACTCATTGTCGACTGGAATGGATCCTTTTAGGATAGAAATGTATTTGTTCGATTGATAGGTTTATAATGTTCAATTGTATAATGTCATATCATTTACGTAAGTGTTAATACAGAAATAATTAGTGCTTAATAATTGTTTTTGAATAAAGAACATCATGACTCGAAGAAACATTAATGACAGAAAGGCAATATAAAGAGATAGTTTTTGGAATTTTTACCAGAATAAATCTTGATGGATTCTAATTTTACTTTTTTTTTTGAATGGAGAAATGAAATTTCTTTAGAGTATAACAGACAGTGTCCTGAAAAAGAAGAAAATGACAGCAAAAGCCAATAAAAGGAAACTAATTTTGTTCTATGAAACTTTTATGAAACTTCTCAATGGATTTCCAAGAATATTCGAAGCTTGTTAGAAGTCAACTTTTTATTTAAGTCAACTTTTGCGAAATTTAAAGATCGTTATTTATTAAAACTTTTTAAATTTTGACGTTTCATTTTTTTGTCAAGGAAATCTCGAATAAAACACTCTGTTGTTTTTGATAATCGATCGAGTTGTAATTATTGATTCAGTGTCATTATCTGGTTATTTGCAAAATTTCATATTGTTATCAATATTGTTTATAAATTTTGAAAAATTTTTTTTCAATAAATTTATAAATTTATTTAAAATATCGATAATTGTAATAAACTGTGATCCATTAGATTTCACATTAAATTTCATAAACAGATATCATAAACAGAAGTTTATCTGTTGAATTCTAACATGAATTATAGATCGTTTAAAATGAGCATAAAATCTATTTTAAACGATTCATTCAGAATACAGGGGATAGAATGTATTTATAATTTTATGTTTCATATGAATACATTTACTGAATCCCAGCATATACATATACATATACATATGCATATACATATATAAAAAATGTATACATGAAATTATACGCATAAAACTATGACATATAAAGTTATAAATGGAATTCTATCCTGGAATATATGATACGAATTATACATTGTCCAAGGCCCATTTAGATTTGCGTTAGATTTCAAGATAGAGATCTGACGCGTTTCTATCTATAATTTTTTTATAAAATCGTCTAAAGTGGACTTAAAATTAGCTTCAGCTTGTAGTTATACAGCTTGATCAATACAATACGCATTAATCTTGCTTTTTCCTCTTAATATTGAATAAAAAACGATACGCAAAGTGAGAAGCCATTTTATATTTGCTACAAGTGATAGCGTAAGATAAATTAAAAATTCCCTTATTTATAATTATGCACTATTATACTTAATATTCAAGAATTTTTATAAATTCAAGCATAATTACGAGAGCACGGCGCAGAAATGGTATGAGAGAAGATGGTGTCGTTCATCCCAATTTGTGTTCTTTGATAATCAAAACTTTTGATTTAAAAGTGATGCTTCAACTACAGCTGTGCAGAAATTAGATCCAAAAACGAATTGCCAAAACTATACAAAAACGATTGCTTGTTAATGCTCTGTCTTTTTCTCTCTGTTAGAGGACATCCGATCCCTTTCACGAGTTCAATACGGCAATCTAATGCTCTGTCACCAGAGAATGATCCTGCTTGGTTCCTATGTGGCTCATTCGAATACATAGTGGCTGCGTTTGTCTTGATCGAATTTGCAATAATATAAAGTTTTTTTTAAAAAAGTAATGCAGATATTTATTAATATTATATATAAAATAATATATTAGAATTTATTAGAATAATTAGAATTAATTAAATAATTAAGTCTAATTAATTCTAATATAATAGAATTAATAAAAAATTAATTAGAATTAATTTATTAGAATTTAATAATGCAGATCGTCATTTAGCTATCATACATCTTTAATTCGTCTTTGGTTAATCAAACCGGCGGGAACATGTTGGCTCCCTGGTTTAGGCGGATGGTTTTGAACTACAAGGTCTGTGGTTCCCAGCCTAGTCTCGCAATTTTTCCAGCGTGGTTTGGAAAGATTCAGTGGGTAAGATGAAATAGTAATATTGTTGTACTTATTTCATTATCTTACCATGTATTGTAAACAATACCCAGTTTAGTCGTTAGCCATAATTAAAAGTACAAAATGAATAATTAAAATTCCAATGTAAACAGGAATAAAAATTTGAGCCCAATTCTATTGTTTACTTTGAAAAATTATAAAAATTTTGGAGTTTTTTTCTTTGAGTTTTTAAATTTATTTGAAGTTACGTGTCGTGACGTAAGAGTATTTTCATTGTTTTCCCGCCATTAGGCGGCAGTTTTTGTACTCAAATCATGGGTCTGTTTTTTATTGCTGCACCAGTTGTGCAGCAGTGCAATAAGTTAGAACGAGAAAAAGTATATTTGTTTCATTCTAACTTATTGCACTATTTTTACAACAGTGTAGCGATAAAGAACAGTCCCATTCTGCTAAAACTTGTTGAGAAAAGCTGAACATTTGTGATTGGTTGCGGAATTCGATACGCACGTATCTCGATACGCGCCATGGGATGTCACCTTAGTAGCTTACTGTAGCATGGCGTCGTTCTGTGACGCTCCGTGGTTTATTTTTTTCTGCTGATATAAAAGTTATATATAAATAAATAGAACCATGAAGAAAGAAAAAACGGGCGATAACAGCCGTCCATATAAATTAAGTAAGAAAAGTAGTCACATTTTCAGATGTTTAACAATTATTTTTACTGTTTGTGTGTGTGTGTGTATATATATATATACTGTTTCAAATTTTTATTCCTGTTTACATTGGAATTTTATTTATTCATTTTGTACTTTTAATTATGGCCATCTAATGAATGTTGCATGCACACTTATTCTGAAGTATAAATGAAAATTGGATTTTTTAATGTTATGTTTTGAGGTTATGTTCCAGAAATAAGATTTATGCATAGACATATCCAAACCGAGTTGTTCAGAAGTAGAGGCCAAGATTTTTTTTTACCTATTTCTTATTCCCACTCTTCAAAGACAAACACTCGGTCTAAATATAATGTCTATGGATTTATATATCAATTTGATATGTTATCAGTTTTACTACAATTAATGGATTTCAATTGATACAATTACAGCTCATCAAATATTAAGCTTAACAGGAATAAGCTTTCAAAGAAAAAGTATAATTGGTTTTGTCGAGTTGACAATTATACCTCTGCGAGACACTCTGAGGCTGGTGAAACTTAATGCTAAGCAATGTAGGATATATAGAGTATGCTTAAACGACACCTATGAAGCACCTTTCCAATATTTCGATCCATTCCTGGATATCTGCCAAGGGGACAGTAAACAGTAAGCAAATTCTTTCCCAATAGCTCAGTGATACTCGACATTGATATTAATAAACTGATTATCACGTTCATTGTAGACGGTCCCTGGAATTTTATTCTAACATGCATCTAGCGGCAGCTCAGAAAGTTGATCCCGACAATAATGCTGGTGAATTAGTGGTTCAAATACCACCAGATGCAGCACATTTGGTTGCGGAAGGTCGAGGACTAAGAATTAGCATTGAATTTTCCTTGGAACAGCCGCAAGGAGGAGTGCATTTTGTGGTACCGAATTGCGAGGGAACATTAGCTGAGGTAAGCCAGCGTATTGTAACCAAAGAACTATTTTTATGAATCCTTAAGATACAGAACAATACTTTAATTCATCTATATATGTGTGATCTGATGATTATTTTATTTTTATTTATTATATTGGTACAGAGCCTACACACTAAAAGGCTTTTTGTATCCCCACATTAATACACAGGATAAGGACCAGACTGGATCAAATCCAGGATTCTATTTTTAATTATTTGCATTAGCATGGAATCATGTGTCATCTGATGAATTCGATAATATTCTCAATATAATTGTAGTTTATGGATTTCCAAATTTCTTTATATTTCAGCAATAATGTCAACAATTTTCTTTCTTTCTTTATAAAGAATTACTTAATCCCTGCAAACGCTCTTCATGCGAAGCAATTTTGAAATGTTTTTAAAACTTAAAATATTAAAGTTATTTCTGATCCTTATGACAGTAATAATTTTTCAGAATATCTTTTTCTTATGTACTAATAATAATGTTATTTTTAGAGAGGTGCTCATATGTATACATACAGCTATGAAAATTCATCTAGATTATGGTTTCCATGTGTGGATAGTTTTGCTGAACCGTGTACTTGGAAATTGGAATTTACCGTTGACGATTCGATGACTGCAATTTCTTGTGGAGATCTGGTCGAGGTGGTCTATACACCTGACATGCGTAGAAAAACATTTCATTATGTGCTCAACACTCCTGCGTGCGCTCCAAACATTGCACTAGCAGTGGGGTAAGCAATTAGAAACAGTTAATCAATATATATCTTGCTATTTATAATATAATAAATGCGAATTCCTTTTTCTATAGACCTTTTGAAATTTTTGTGGATCCTTATATGCACGAAGTAACTCACTTCTGCCTGCCTCAACTTTTGCCATCTCTGAAAGTATCCGCAAAATATATGCACGAAGCATTCGAATTTTATGAGGAAACCTTGTCGAATCGATACCCATATTCTTGTTACAAGCAAGTCTTCGTTGATGAGATAGATGAAGACATTAACGCCTATGCTACTATGAGCATCTTAAAGTAAAATTGATCTCTTTTTTTTTGTTATGTATAATTAAGTTTCACTGCTGTATTTACTTACGACGAGTTATTTCTTTTCAGTACAAATTTATTACATTCTACTGCAATTATAGATCAAGTATATATTACTAAAAAAGCAATGGCGCAAGCGATTGCAGAACAGTTTTTTGGATGTTTCATATCTATGCAAAATTGGTCAGATACGTGGCTACCTAAAGGTATTTCTACATATTTAACAGGACTTTATGCAAAGAAGTGCTTTGGTAACAACGAATACAGAGAATGGATTCAGTCCGTAAGTACCTCAAATCGTAATATGCCTGCATGTTATTCTTTTCATCTTATCAGCTTATTTAATTGTTTTGTTTGATATAATTTGTGTAGGAATTACAAGAAGTCGTGAAATATGAAGAACAGTTTGGTGGTATAATATTAGATCCATCTCAAGCACCAGCACCATTACCCATTGCAGCTAACACTGCAGCACCTGCTCCTCGAGTTCCCGATCCCGGATTTTATTTTCCTATCAAAAATTTGCATACCATGTCTCCAAAATACATTGAAGTTCTCCGCAAGAAAGCACATCTAATCATGAGAATGCTGGAGCATAGAATCGGCCAAGAATTATTACTTCAAGTAAATATATATATTTTTTCTTTATTCTCTAAATATACAATAATGAATTGAATTACTAATTATATATTTAATTTTTTTTATAGGTATTCAATAAACAATTGTCTCTAGCAACTAATGCTGCACAACAAAAGATAGAGTCTGGCTTGTGGTTGCACATGTTGATTAGTACAAATGTATTTGCTAAGGCAATTTTTACTGTAACAGGGAAAGATATGTCAGTATTTATAGATCAATGGGTGCGAACAGGAGGACATGCGAAATTCAGCCTAAGTTTCGTATTTAATAGAAAAAGGTACTTTTTTTGTTCGAAGCATTTTGTTCGAATTTTAGATGGTTACATTTATATATTATAAATATAAAAATAATATATATACACACATTATAGAAATACAGTGGAGTTGGAAATTAGGCAAGACATTACACATCAAAGAGGAATTAGGAAATATGTAGGTCCGTTAGTAGTCAATATTCAAGAACTGGACGGTACTTTCAAGCATATATTACAAATTGAAGGTACAATGGCCAGGGCAGATATTACATGCCACAGTAAAAGTCGTAGAAACAAGAAAAAGAAAATCCCGTTGTGTACCGGCGAAGAAGTTGATATGGATCTCACTGCTATGGAGTAAGATTGCGAAAGTTCAAATTGCAAATATTATGCACAAGAAACGTAAAAATTTATTATGTACTATTTAAAAAAAAAAACATTTATTGTTCATTTACAGTGATTCTCCAGTATTATGGATCCGACTTGATCCTGAAATGACAATCATGCGCGCTGTGCAAATTGAACAACCTGATTATCAGTGGCAATATCAACTGAGACACGAGAGAGACGTCACGGCACAATTGGAAGCGATCGAAGCTTTACAGCATCATCCAACACCTGCCACACGATTAGCGTTGACTGATACAATTGAGAATGAACATTGTTACTATAAAGTCAGACTTCGCGCAGCTCATTGCTTGACAAAGGTTTGTTATTATTAAATGCCAATTTATTTGATTCAATTTTTCAAATATATATACACGCCTACAGGTAGGAAACGCAATGGTAGCAACATGGTCAGGCCCACCAGCGATGTTGGCTATATTTAGAAAATTATTCGGCTCTGCGTCGGCACGACGAATTATTAAACAAAATAATTTCTCGAATTTTCAACATTACTTTTTACAAAAGGTTAGTGCGAATTAATACTTACATTGCATCAGAATTATTAGTAATACCTTTTATAATCTTTTCTCTGAACTTTTGTATAGACTATACCAGTTGCAATGGCGGGATTACGTAACGCCCATGGTATATGTCCACCGGAAGTGTTAGCCTTTTTAATGGATCTTTTCAAGTATAATGACAATAGCAAAAATAGATACTCCGATAATTACTATAGAGCCGCCCTAATCGAAGCTCTTGGCGCAACTGTTACACCAGTTATCAGTGTGCAACAAGGGTAACATAAACATTCAAATTTTATTTTTATACAAAAAAAGATTCAAATTTTATTTTATATAATAAAATGAATAAGAAAGAAATATATTTCTTAATACTATTATAGGACGGCTATTACGGCTGAATCTCTATCAGTCGACACAAAGGCTATTTTAGAAGAGGTCACGAGAAACTTAAATTTAGAAAAATTATTACCCTGCTACAAATATACTGTTAGCGTATCTTGTCTTAAAGTTATACGTATCCTTCAAAAGTTCGGTCATCTTCCCAGCAATCCTCATCTTTTTAGAGCATACGCAGCATATGGACAATTTATAGGTAATGTTCTCGATTTCAATAACAATATCGATATTTCTGAATTGTCAAAATTCTCAATTAACATATTTCCAGATATTCGAATCGCAGCATTAGAAGCTTTGGTTGATTTTACTCGCGTGGACGGCAAGTGGGAGGATTTGGAATTCTTATTAGATATGGCGGAAATGGATCCGCATCCTGGTGTACGTCATAGACTCGTACGGCTGATGGTGGAGAATCCGCCGTTCGAGAGAGCCCATAAACATCGTCTGGATAAACCAGATCTAGTTGATCGCATATGGAACTTGATTAAGTGCGACACAGTTCTTTAATCTTGTTTGTGTATCTTATTTTTCATATCAAATTAACATATAATTTTATCTGCAGCGGCATGCTGTCACATGATGCAAAGTTGCGTTGCGATTTGGTGGATTTGTATTACTCTTTGTACGGCACAAAAGTACCATTTTGTCTTCCCATTCCCGAAATCGCAGCGATCATGAAGCCTAAGAAAATTAGCCAGCCAAGTCCAGAACGCGAAGTGAGATTTATTTGTATAATGTCTGTTGTATAATTGTAAAGCTTCACAATGATCCAATCCTGTATATTCTGCTCAGGTGAAAGCTGTGCCGGTACAACATGTGAGACACGAATCGATCGAGGAAGTCGAAAACTTACCTGTTACGAACAAGAGAAAACCGTCTCCCAGTAAAGATCCTCCGGGTCCATCAAATCCAGTGGAGCATGGACCAGAATTAAAACGACAAAAAACAACAAATAACGTATGGTTTTACCTTTTCTCTTGTTATTGTTGGTTAAATCAAATCTACTATTGTCTACTGTTTTTAGCATGATGAACGGGGAATTCCGATACCTAGTGAAGGAAAAGTAAAATCTGAATATTATAGCGACAATTCTGCGTCGCTGCCTGGTATCATGGGAACTCCTGGTCCTGTAGGTTTTGAGCCTGGAATGTTTAAAAAAGATTTAGAAGAGCACAAGTCGAAAAGTGATTCTAGCAATAAGGTACACGAAATTTTTCAAGTAGTAAAAAGTATCCTTGTATGTACATATAACCAATTCTCGATAGTTAAAAAAAATATTAAACTTGCATTCACTGTTTTTGCAGAGTAAAAAGAAAAAGAAGGATAAAAAAAAGCACAAGCACAAACATAAGCATAAACATGATCACAAGCATAATAAGGATAAGGAGAAAAAGGAAAAGGATAAGACTAAAGATAAAGATAAGGAAAAGGATAAAAGCAAGGACAAGGATTCATCCGCTTTAAAAATTAAAGATGAAACTCTCAGCTCTGCCAGTTCTAGTCAAAGTCCAGAGCCAACTGTCACCAACGAACTTCTTTTTCCTTAGAATATTTAGTTATCGGTACATATATTTGGAATTTTTTATTGTTTATATTTTGTATGATTATACAATTTAAGTAATAATAAATCAATAAGTTGTAAATAATTCTCAATATATATATATATATGTGTATCCTTTGTATACATATAAATATATATATATATATATAATGTTTATAAATATGTATATCTATTTTATTATAGATATTACAAATATATATAGTAATAAAATTAATAATATTAATCAGCATATTTATTATTAATTGCCACAAGCGTACGCAATATGCTTATAATTTTCCTAAAATTTTTATTATCCGTGAATATTATATCCCGTTTGGGTATTCAGCCAAAGATTTCGAGATTCGTTACCGACAGCAAAGGCGCGCTCGCATTTGAACAGCCGTTGCGCGTTGCGCGCTCGCTAGGATGGCGTCCGTGGCGTTGCGGCAATTTCGAAGGGACTAGCAAGTTTTGAAAATTTTCGCAACGACCGAGATAATGGCAGATAATCAGCAGAGCCGATTCGAGAAGTCGCTCGGGCTGCTGACCACCCGCTTTGTGTCCCTGCTCCAGAAAGCGAAGGACGGCGTGTTGGATTTGAAAGTTGTGAGTACACACGGGGCCTCGCGAGGGCACCGAAAAAGTTAACCTATACTAGGTTAAGTGACCGCGGTCTGTACACGTCATACCTGGGTTGCGGGAATTTTGAAAGAAGTGCGCGGCGAGGGGGGCACCGGTGTCCGTACCCCCGGGTCCGTTTCTCCGGGCTCTGCGGATATTTCCAGGGTTGCCGCGAGGTCACGGGCCCGCACTCGACGCGGTCGATGCGCCGGCGGCGTTACAACGTCGTAACACGCGAGCCCACCTTAACCTATAAGAAACGCGGATCGTCCCGCGGGACGCCACGGCGACCGGACGTGAATATAATTCTGTATCGTACATTGTAGGCCGCGGATCTTCTGGAGGTACGGCAGAAACGGCGCATCTACGACATCACGAACGTCCTCGAGGGTATAGGCCTCATAGAGAAGAAGAGCAAGAACAGCATACAATGGAAGTAGGTGCCACTCTCGTTTGCTACCGTTATAATAATACCGCGCTATCTCGCGCTTGTCGCGTGCCCGATGTACCTTACTAATTGGCGAATTCATTGTTCATAGGGGCGCGGGACCTGGCTGCAACACTCAGGAGGTCGGCGAGAAGCTGACGGACCTGAAGGAGGAGATCAGCAAGCTGGAGGATCACGAGCAGCTGCTGGACACTCACACCCAATGGATACAGCAGAGCATAAAAAATATAGAAAATGACATTGGAAATAGGAAATACGCGTACATTACGTACGAGGATGTTAAGGAGAACTTCACGGATCAGTTCGTGTTAGGGATACAGGGCCCTCCGGATATGGATTTGACAGTACCAGATATGTTGAAGGTATACAAAGGGATATCTAGAAAATGTTTTAGAAAATTGCATTGCAACCCTGAATAGACGAAGGCTTCCAAACTCTGATTTCATTATAATTGCAATTCTTACAGGAAGGGATGTAACCCTTGTTCAATCTCCATTCTGGCTATATTTTTCTTAACTTATTTTTCTTATTTGGAAGTTTCAGTCCTTCAAGGGGTGTAACATATAGATGTAACAAGATCTGAGAATCAATTTAGATCTTCTGCTTGACAAACTGTTCTATTCACTATTCTTTATCTAGAAAATGTTTAATGCAAATTATATTGATATACATTTATCTTTCATATGTGTTCTTATTTGTTTTACATATTTTTACAGCAGACTGCCCAAGAGGATGCAGTGATAAATTACAATATGCTCCTGAAAAGTAATATGGGAGAAATTAAAGTATACATGGTCCAACCTGAGTTAGCTAAAACTTATGATAATAAAGTGTTAGAAATGAGATTACAAGAAGAATCCAAGGGTACAAAGCGTGGAAATGAGGAGGCTGAGAAGAAAGAGGAAGAGGTTATTGCTAAACCAAAGAGAAAAGTTGGCAGGTAAGTGGAAATAAAAAACAGAAAGAAACACGTGTAGGTCTATGTATGCTCTAATCGTGTCAGGAATAGTAAAATAATATTTCTGATCTGCACGGAGCAAATAGTACAATTGCTAATTGCCAATTGATTTTGTAAGGGGGTGAATAGTTATAGAGCTTGAGCTATTCATTTGATACAAAATGCACACTTTTCTACGTTATATTCATTTTTCAAAATTACAATTACATTGGAATAATTGAATTCATTTCAACATTAGGCCACCAAAAAACAGTGTTAAACCAGATCCGATAGTAACTGACGATGAAGAAGAAGAAGATGCAGAATTAATAGAAGCTAAAATTGTTCTACGTGATATCAGCACTACAGGTATTTTATTTTGATTTATATTTATTTGTTATAGATATATATTACAGTGTAAAGTTTTTAAATCGCGTTCTTAATTATTTTTAATTACAGATATTGTTCGAAGAGATTTGGAATTCTTTGACCAATTCTATTCTGATTGTAAGTCAAATCTTAAATTGATATTCATAATCCGATCTTATAAATTCTTTAATTGATGATTTCGAGATGCCATACAGATGGTCGTATCTCGTGTTGAAATCTTAATTCCTAATTTTCATTCCTAATCTCAGATTTAAGATGATCTATAAGATCAGGCTTTGAATACCATTATATTTCTTTTATATACCCAAACAATATCTAATGTTTACATGAATTTCATTTGCAGTTTGTGGACCGTTAATGAGATTAAGCCCACCGCCGGGAGAGAAAGATTACCATTTTAATCTTAGTGAGAACGAGGGTGTTTGTGACTTATTCGATATTACGACGTAATGAGTATTGAAATGATATAGGTTCGATTTGCATAATGGAGATGGACTGTGCCAACAGAATGCAAAGTTGAAATCGGGGGAAAAATCTGGTAAAATCATTAAGGAGAATTTGTGCATATAATTTTAGGGAAATTAATGAATCACAATCATTGAGAATATACAGTATTTTTTTATTATTCAAAGTACGAGAAACTAGTACGAGGCATTGTGAAGATATCTACTATCTATTCTAACTTCTGTTTATTTTGTACATTGCTGAGACTAATTCGAAGTTTTAAAGGCATCTTTTATATAGATATATTAGAGATTATCCTTGTAGCTTTAAGTTGGCTTACCACAAGTTTGCTTCATAAACATAAGTAAAAATATATAATTTTTTATATACTTTCAACAATTTTTGTTTGATATGAAAGAATTTGTATGTACAATAAAAAGAGTGTAGTTTTTTTAAACATTGTAACATGTTATGACGCAAGCTTTCATTATATATTGAATTTTTGTAAGAATTTGCATGCATATGTCCTTGATGTATTTTAGAAAATGCTGCGAGAGACGTGATTAGAATGAATGTATATTACAGTATGCGCGAATTTGACATTTTATAATATTTTACATATTACATATACCCAGATTTTTACTGCTGGCAACGCATATGCATCTGCTTATATTTATGTACAGTATATCTTCTTTATCGCGTGACGCAGAATCATCTACTTGTATTTCTTAATACAGCTCACATACATATGTATATATGTATATACATACATATGTATATATACATATGTATGTATGTATATTATGTCCGATTATATTATCTGAATATACGACTGCAGAAACTCGACGACGTTTCGCTTTCTGTGACGAGTCATACGTCGCGGTTACCAATATTATCGATCCCTCTTAAGCTCCCTACGTTACCAGAGAAATGCGTAGCGGACGAATGATATTGTGCAACGTGACCGATTCAGCGGAAATGCATACCCGTATCGGTGGATGACGTGTACCAAGGACAGATAAGAATGGCTCGACTGATTTCGTCATCGACAGCACTCAGCACGTGTTCAGTCACGTCAGGAGCAAGGAGAGGGAGGGATTTGGCCGCGGTCAGTTGTTCGCGTCACGTCGCAGCGAGAGCCACGCGAGATCCCCACAGATGCAACGGCCATCACATCCGGCGACGCTTACGGCCGTAGCCTGTCAAAGTTGAACGCGAGCGCGTTCTCCAAGGAGCGTCGCGCGGCTTTGGTGTCTCTACATCCGTTCCCCATAACACTACCGGAAGGTAACCGACTTGGCGCGAGCTTCATGGGGCGACGATTGTGACGTAATGTTACCGCGAGAATTGCGAAACTTGTGTTATCGAGATTTTTTAAAATAAATAAATCGATCATTCATCGATGCACTTGTAGACAAAGAGAGAACAATGATAAAATTCTGATTAACTTGATCGACAATTAATTTGCTTTAAAATCTCTATCATATTTCCGTAACTTTTACTATATTATATTTTACTATATTATATTTACTATATTTTTTTACCGAATTAATTAAAATTGTACGATATCTTTTTTAGACTGCATTTAGATTACTTAGCGCAATTTTAGCGCATTTTTCAAAGCCAGAATATTTAAAATATTTTTTTAATTGTTTGATCTTGATAGAGTATAAAATAAAGAGTGACTATTTGATGGAGATTCGTGCGATAGCCAAAATTCGAATAAACTTATACATATAGTAATATATATAACTATATTGCATTGTAAATATATATAATATACTTATGAAATCTCTATAATAATAAAAGTGTATTGAGCATTGTAATTTGTTCAGATATATCGAGTGTCGATAATATATCGACAGTCTGTATTCTTCAATTACCTCGGGAATCATTGGGCTCCACTTGATAATCACAAAGAAGTTTATCTAGGATTGGCTATTGTTGATAACATACCTCATCGTAATGTAATATTAATTTTTTTATTTGTTCTTAATAAAGAATAAAATATTTAAATTAAATTCGTATGTTTTTACAGCCTAGGCATCGAAAATGCGAATAATATTCGTAAAATTCCGCGAGATCTCGCAGAAATATCCGATTGTTCGAGGAATGGCATCCTACTCAATTATATGGCCAGCTGCGAATCTGATGCAACAAAAAATAATGGGGAAAGAAGAGTTTAATTATGTGGAGGCCTTACGATTCAGTTTATATGGTAGCCTTTACGTAGCACCTACACTATTCTGCTGGCTGAAATGCGCGTCTTTCTTCTGGCCAAAAGCGGATTTGAAGTCTGCAATCACTAAGGTATATATATATATATATATATATATATATATATATATATATATATATATATATATATATATATATATATGTGTGTATGTCAAACGACAATTAGATAATTTACGCAATTCAATTCTGTATGACGAATCGATTTGTTTACACGAATAAAAAAATGGCTTGATGGAAATTAAATAATAACTGGCTGATAATTACAGGCTTTGGTTGAACAAGTTACGTACAGCCCTACAGCTATGTGTTCCTTCTTCTTTGGCATGAGCCTTCTTGAATTAAAGCCAGTTTCGGAATGCATCGACGAGGTCAAAATTAAATTTTGGCCAACATACAAGGTATCGTATTCTCGATAGACGTGAGCTCAGGTCCGAGATTAAGCGGATTAACGAGAGATTACTTTCTTCCTAGATTGGCATTTGCATATGGCCAATTCTGCAAACCATCAATTTTGTTCTAATCCCGGAGCGAAATCGTGTTGTGTACGTCAGTGTATGCAGCTTGGTCTGGACATGTTTCCTTGCATACATGAAATCTCTCGAAGCCAACCGGAAGCAGAAAGACTTGGTGGATATTAATAATATTAATCCCAAGATAATAATGGAGAGTAAAACCAACGAGAGAGCCAGTCATATGCAGATTCCTCTATTACGATAAAAATTTTAGGAAATTGAAGTACTCTTAGATTAATTTATTTGTACATAGGACTTGTAATTGGATGTTATATTTTATACAGTATGACGCGATTCACGTACGATTATCTGTGATATTCACAGTACAAAAGTATTACCTACTTCTGCAGGAATTTATGACAAAGATTAATACAATAATAATATAAAAAGAAAGTACACATTCAGATCTTTTTAAATGAAAATAGATTGACATGATTGACAATAATATATTTAGCTCATTAATATTAATGATAATATAAAAAGAAGAATAACATTCTAGACAAAATTTGCCAGATCGAATTTTTTTCCAAATAGTTTTTATATCTTGTGATACATCAAAAATTATACAATTATTATATTACCAATGATATATGGCCGAAAATTTAAATATAAAAATTCTTTTAGAAGTTTAAATCTTATAATTAGCAAAGATCATTCGGAATCAATTTAGCGAAGATTTAAACCTTTTTAGTGGAGATTCGAAACCTTGTAAAAGACGTAAATCTTCTTAAAAATTTGAATCTTATTAATCAGTTTTTGCGATTTTTGCTAAACAGACTCGAATTTCCGCTAAATAAAGTTTGAATCTCAAATGAAATTGATTTTGTTTTCTTCATTTTCTACTTTCTATTTCTAATATAATATAATCCTTCTGTAATTCAACTCTTAAAATAATAGAAAAAAAATATGTTGATATTAAACAATTTATATCCACACACAAGTAGCATATAATGGTTCATATATGTTTTACATACATTTAGGAAACGTATAAGAACCAATATGTACTACTAGAGTAATTGTCTCGATGTTTTCTAAATCCAAAAAATAAAAAATGCAAACACGGAATACTAAGCAAAAACAAAAATAATAAACGTATATATCTTATTTTAATAATTAAAATTTTCATGAAAATATCTTGAAAATAATGTATGTTATAGTTTATATAAATCTTTGTTTTATTTATCTGTAATATTTTAAAACTTATACTGGATATTTGATCATAATCATAAGCGACTTACATATTTACGTATATGTAAGATAATAAAGTTTACTTTTTGAAAAGAGGAAATGTGGTTATATAATTTCAGGGATTGTAAGAAAGAAATGATTACATAAATTCAATTGTTATCAAAAAACAATATGCAACAAAGTTATATTGTTACCCCAGAGAACCTAAAATCTTCAGCTGAAAAAAATAAATCCATTATGATCTTATGACTACTGTAACTATGTGAAAAATGTATGTACATACATTTATAATGCTAAAGATTAAACATTCTGCTGCATCATGTTTTTAAGTCAGCAGTATAAATTACTTTTAAATATGCTGATAAATGCTAAAGATATAATATGCAAAGAATGTAAATTTTAGATAAAAATAGAATATTAATATTAATATCTTTATTATCTTACATATACGTAAATATGTAAGTCGCTTATGATTATGATCAAATATCCAGTATAAGTTTTAAAAGTTTAAAAATTTTACAGATAAATAAAACAAAGATTTATATAAACTGATAACATACATTATTTTCAAGATATTTTCATGAAAATTTTAATTATTAAAATAAGATATATACGTTTATTATTTTTGTTTTTGTTTAGTATTCCGTGTTTGCATTTTTTTTAACTTTTTAATATATTGTAATAATATTTGTGTTTGCATTTTTTTTTAACCTTTTAATATATTGTAATAATATTTAACTCTTAATTACGATACGCAATTTTAACAATAATATCACACAAATTACTGGAAAACTGAATGTAATTCGATACATTTAATTAAGCAGATCTGTCTTGTAATAATAATGCCATTACCATTGTAGAAAAATCAATAGATACAACAATATTTATAAAATAAATCCTTTGCTTTTAATATAATTATTGTGAATCTATATATTACGCGATAACTTAAAAATCTTTTGACATATACTTCATAGTTACTAATAGATATAATTTATATTTTATGCATTTTATGCGAATTATACTATAAAATGTTTCAAGCAGCCGAGATCTCTCAAATGCAACAGCATATCGGCTAATATTTTACATACTTCGTCTCCACCGACATATTTCTGCTTTTTTGAAGCTTCCAGATTGCCTAGACTTAAATATTCCTGTACCATTATATCTGATTTGAGGTATCCCAACAGTATCGGTAGAAAACTTGCCGTGAGAATGTAACCGAAGAGAGCACCTCTCCTAAAATCATCCAACAGGGCGTTATACGAATATCTCTCAATGTTTGGAACGCCGGCGTCCAGCAGATACTCTGTCAGCGCGTCGTGATAAGCCAGCATGATGTCAGAAAATTTCTCCCTTCTTTGATCATTCGAGCAACAGAGGCAGAGATACGTAGAAAGATCGACGACGGGCGTCGAGTACCTAATGAGCGCGAAGTCGATCAGCATCGCGCGATACTGTCCATCCCCGTCTGTCTTGAAGAGAAGGTTGTTTAGAATAAAATCGCCGTGGCACAGCGTCGACAGGGGCTCCAGCGGCTTCACCGTCTTCATCATCACCTCATCAAACCCATTCGCGAGCACAGCTTCCATCTTATCGCAGAAGGCTGCGTCGTGGTCTTGCCTGCGAAGATACTCCACCGCTCGTGTCGCCTTAGTATTGTAATCGATCTCATATATATTCTCCATCTTCACGTATCTGACTTCTTGCAGTCGCGCCACGATGTCATTGAATTTTTCTCGTTGCAGCTCCTTCATGGCGTACCCCTTGGCATGAAATCGTCCCAGTTCGCGCATCGCCGCCAACGTGTACCCCAAAGGAGTATTATATGCGTA
Organism: Tetramorium alpestre; assembly: GCA_021460005.1. Taxonomy (NCBI): domain Eukaryota; kingdom Metazoa; phylum Arthropoda; class Insecta; order Hymenoptera; family Formicidae; genus Tetramorium; species Tetramorium alpestre. Next base: position 168,185 of record JAJVSH010000052.1, read on the forward strand.
CGGACATGAATAATATCCCCGTTCGTTGACGTTCTCCAGGGCGATTACTTGTCGACAACTGTCGCTGGGCGAGCGTTCGTCGACGTAGTAGCATCTCGCGTAGAGATGCTTTTCATCCGGTTGAAGGTACATCCGATAAAACAGGATCTCGTTTTGAAACTGAAAACCGATTCGACCTATCTGATTGAACCTAATCGAAGGTCTCTTCAGCACTATAGACAATTCTTCGTTCTGACTGTTTGTCTTATTCTTAAACTGCAGGCGTATGAAATGTACAGTGGACATGATCAAATCGACAGATTTGTATAGGTCATATCGAGCTGTGTCGACATCCAGCCCAAGATTTTCAATAATCTTCGCCATCACCTCGTTGAGCCATCCCTGGGAATCTTCAATGTGGGACATTTTATTGGAATATGCGACTGATGTAAATAGTGAAATAATTTTGAATATTATTCTAGGCGAATTTATTGCCTCGACAACTCGAACAATACTACTGTACAATGGTTCTTCGGAAAGATCAAACTGCTTGCTAAATTGCCTAATATAAATATTTTACAGTTTTTCTGTACAAATATATCACATGTTGTATACCTGACACAAGACACGACTGTATTTCGTGATAATAAACTTACAAGTTCGTTTTATACGAATAAGAGCTGTAAATATGAAATCGACGTAAAAAGACTGATTGATGAGATTGATATTAATGTTGTAATCGAACTACATACATCAACAGTATATATATATATATATATATATATATATATATATATATATATATATATACAATGTCAAAAGATAATGTTTATTGTTAGTTCACTACTGTATCTGATATTTGAGTTGTTTAGAATTTCAAAATATGACGGATTGTGGCGATAAGATCCCAGACGTGCATTTAAATGTTTGAAATCATTTGTAAGGCGATTGACAGAGCCATCAAATATATCGAATGCGTCATTCCAAATCAATTAATTCGAAGATATATTTTTATTTCTTAACTATTTAAAATTACATTTACATTAATGTGTATTTATCATTTTTAATTTAATTGTTAAGTGCTTATTTAGAATTTATTTAGAAACAATATATATGATAATAATATTAATAATTAGAAATAATATGTAAAGCAATAATATATTATCATGGTAGCAATGTATAATTACAAAATTCTTATTCAAAATTTTGTATCTATAAAAATATTTATCACTTTTAATTTAACTGTTAATATGTTTATTTAGAAACATAATATAATGATAATATTAATAATTAGAGATAAAATGTAAAGTAATAATATTTTGTAGTATTATAGCAATGTATAATTACAAAATTTCAAAATTTCATAATTCTTATCTTATTCAAAATTTTGCATCAAGTATAAAAATATAAAAATATAAAAATATAAAACAAAATATAAAAATTTAAAAAAACTCGATAATATCGATAATATTGAATATCGATAAATCTCTTCTGTCATCATTACTACAATCGATATTTTTGCCATGGCGAGACTGATCTGTCAGATGAAAGTGTTTTTTCTCGTTCCACTTCAAACGTTAGAGAAATATTTCAAGCTGCAACAAAAGTGAGAGGAAAAAAAGAGAAATTTCGGCATTTAAGTCATAATAATACGTGCGAGATATGTCGGTGGCGTGCGACACGCGCGATCAAGCGAGATTTATTGCGACGGAGATGAGGTTATAATCCTAGTATCGGCAAATCTCCAACAATCTTCACCGTGAGTCGTAAGTTAATTCCCCGATCGGTCGCCTGCGTTATAGGAGTCAATGGCTCGATCCTCCGTGTCGGCGCAATGCGACCTGGTCGCATCTTACATGGACGGGGTCCACGTGAAAATTGCGGAGGCCTATAAACCACCGAGGAAGATTGGCCTACCCGCGGCGTACAACAACCGATTACCGGATGTATCGAAGTTGGTGTACGACTTCAGCCTGGAGAGATCGGTACTCGAGAAGGTGAGACGTGGTCCTTTGGACATTTCAATTTTCTACGCAACGTGCGCAGATGATTCCGCGACTTGAGACTTTCTGAGATATCAGACTTGTCCCTGATGTGATTATTCATTAATTAATTAATTCATTCATTCATTCATCTGCGATCAGATGTGCGAGTGGCGCAAGGCCAGACAGGCCTGCAGCAAAGCACGTCAAGCTCGATTGAAGGAGAAGAGGAAGAAGGAGAGAGAGAAGGCTCGTTCAACGCCGTTGGACTGTGCCAAGCAGCTGCCTATCAATGCACCACCCGCGCCGGAAACGACAATACTCACGCCGCAGCCGCTGTCACCTCCGGCGAACGACCTTCAGGATCACGTCAAGACGAACGGAGGTCTGGACTTTGCCGACTTTGACAACGACACGAGCAGCCCGTTCGACAACATGGAATTGAAAACCATCAACGACATGGAGGAATTGGCGCAGGTTAATGAAACGCTTTTAGCACTCTAGATTTCCTGAGTGAATGTTGCGGACGATCGCTCAGATGATCAAATGTTTTATCTGTTTCACATTTGATTTACCTTTCGCTTGCAGGTTTTACAACCAAGATCGCAATGGGTGCCTGCGGCAAAATTGGAGACCATTATAAATGAACTGATGATCGATGATACGTCCGAGATTTGTAAGGAAGAAGAAGCCGATACGGAGAGTCAAGCGGACGACGAAGCCGACGTGGATAACGTCGAGGATCACCGTAGCGTTTCGGCGATAATGCAGGAACTTCAAAAGGAACTAGAACGGCCTATCATGGAGGTAATGAAATTTTTATTTTTCTTTGACTTGCGACAAAATAATTCGATCGATTTCTCTTTGCGACAGAATTGGAAACCGTGGCCCGACTTGGAGAGTCCAGACAGCGACGCGCATGCAATCACGAGGCACGACGACTCGACATCGTCAAATCACGCGAAACCATCGGCAGATTTATCGGGCATGACGGAGAATGACCTAAAATTGGTCATGCAGCTCGTTGACATGGGATTTCCCAAATGTAGGGCAGCACGTGCAGTGTTGGAACTCGGTCGAGCAGACGAGAAGAAGATCGTAGAATACCTATTGGCCGTCCAATCCCTGGAGGAGACTGGCGTCCCGAGCGATTATGCCGAGAAAGCACTGACACTCGCGCAGCACGACCAATCCAAGGCGAAGATCTACTGTAAGAATTTGTGCACGTTGAAAGATCTGGGATTTCGCGAAGACAAAGCTTTCGCGGCATTAGTAAAGTGTAATTTCGATCGTGATAAGGCGTTAGATCTTTTGATCGCTTGAGTAGATGATTGAGTCGCCATCACAAAGTGAGAAGTATAGAATATTTTTTTTGCGACTCAATTTGAATGTGAAGATATAGTAAAATAAAGAATCGGAATTTTTATATATTGCATGGAAGGTACATTGAGTCATAATCATAAACGTACATTTTAATAAAAAAAAATGTTATTAATGAGACTAGTCTTGAATAATGATACCTCAAGGAAGCTATGTATGATGTTGTAATAATTTAATCCGCCTTCGTGGAATTTATTCGTTGTATTTCTACTGAGCGTTATTCAACAGCATTGGTGGTGAAATTATTTAAATTATATAAATAAATTAAACTTTAAATATGTATTGCATCTATAATAGAAAATACAATATAATTTTTACAACAAATTATTTAAGTAGAATTTTTCTTTATATAGTCTTTTTAGCAAAAATTTTCAATACTCTTCTTTTGTAATTTCTTTGAACAAAAAACGAATACATAATGTTTCGACAGGAAATATTAAATTTTGAGATTAAATGTGTCGATAAAAGATATTAAATTTTCGGGAAATTATTCAAAAATAAGGAGGGAGGATTAGCCAATCCCCTTTTCGTTGCCACTGTTGAATAATTGTTATTGATAATAATAATGCTGCAAAATTACAAGTTACAAGTTAGAGATTGAAAGATTACTGTCACAAGATTTTAGTTGAACGCGTAAGAATTCTTTATTTTCCTAACACTTTTTACATACATAAAAGTTGATTAATTGAGTACCTAGTAAGGATGGTTCATCAATTGATGCAGTGCCAATCAAGTTTATTAATCGCACTCGAATATGCAATGGCGCAACTGCAAATTTAAAAAAAAATTATAAATTGATATATTCAAATACTAAATGATTATTTTGTATATTACCTTCTGCTACAACATAGAGCGATCGTTATTATACATAAGTCGTGGCAGATCTCGATAATGATCCATGCTTCTGTGAATATCGGTTGCTGACATTGAGAATTTACACAGATACTAGTGGGTCCGTTCGTTAATAAATTGTACAAAATATAATTCGTAGACAATGTAAAGTCCAGCTTAGTATTTTTAAGAAGCGGTTCATAGAGTACCGTTACAGAACCATTTTCGGGAAAAATGGGAATGTTGAGCGTGTGCTTATATCTGAAATGTACTTGTGTTAAACTTATGAGATACTTTTGCTAAAAAACGATTACAAAATTTCTATTTATAAAGTTCCTGAATTACCTCTCGATATAAACTTTTCTCAGTGCTAATTCCCACAGGGAGCAAGTCACGTTCTCGTGAATTTCATGAACCTTTAGTAATTGCCGTGGTAGTTCGATTATAGTATCATGATTCGTTGAAAACAAATCCTTCGTTTTTACGTGCAATTTTATATTTGTTGTGCTTAACTTACTTGTGTCATAATGTGTTTTAAAACATCTGTAATTATATATATAAATTGTAAATTTACTTTATATATACTTCGAAAGTAAAGTAACAGTTGTTCAGGATATATTTTTCATTTATGCATAATTTATTCTTAGTTGATATCTCTAACAAGCTTACTCGGAAGCCAAATGATGTCTTTCGAACGTATACTTCACATATACTTGTGAGAGTAATTGTTGTAAAAGTGGATATGATACATAATTTAAGTATTCATTTGCATCGAATTGAATAAAGGGAGCCGATAGAAATCCATTTAATGGCAAATATGTCAATCTAAAAAAGCATTGTTGGGATACAGAACTCAGAAATATAACAATTAATTTAAAACTTGATCTAATAGAATACTTATTTCACAAAGTTGATATAAATAACAACCTGTTTGAACATACAGAGATTATGGTAAGCTCAGGGGCTACAGTTAAACTGTTGGGTAATTCCCTCAATTGATTCTTATCCACATACAGCTCCCTAAGCCTTGGGAGAGAGCCAATCCATTCTGGCAATGCAACAATCTGATTACCCGAGACAGATAGTATTTCGAGATTATTTAGTTGACCTAATTCTGTTTTCGTTTNTTCATGAGTCAATGAATTCTTTCTTTCTCAATAGTATGGTGATCTCGATAAACTTACCAACTGCGAGTCTCTCTATAAAATTGTCGTTCAAGAATAATGATTTCAGATTGTTCAAATTGCCAATACAGGCAGGTATCAGCTGCAATCTATTGGCACTTAAATCTAACACTGTCAACTGGTTCATCCGGCCAAGTTCCATGGGCAGCTGTTCAATCTGATTACCATATATGTACAAATTAGTCACGTTGAACAGTTCCACTATCCAGGGTGGCAGAGTGGTCAGTTTGTTCCATTTCAGATATATCTCCTGGACGTGACCGCCGTGCAGTCTTATCGCCTCTGGGAATTCCGTGAGACCCCGGTAGTTCCAGTGCAGTATGACCTTGCTCTTGACCTCGTTCGCCATCTCTATGGAATCTGGGTCCATGTTTGAAATGCAAAATTAATTAGAAAGGGTTCCAGAACGCGCCGGAGTCAAGGGGGTCTATCAACATCATTGGAAATCAGTCTGCGTATTTGAAGTCAAGCAATGGCAGCAGATGCAGACCCAAAATAACTCGGCCTACTCCCTACAACTGTATTAATAAACTTTTGCGACGGTGGTTGGAGAAAACTTTGCTTTGTAAGAACACGACTGCCGTGCTGGAAAAGGGGCAAATTAACATTCTGACGTTTCGCTCACCCATGACGAATCGTATTATTAGGCGAGACTATGGAATAACAATGTTAGTTATCTCTAATTCATTTGACAGATTAGAGAAACGAAGCGAAGTCAACTATATTTTTAGAGTATATACTTTCTCGTATCTTTCCTGCGGCAGAAAATCCAGTATGGATGCATCTTATTTCTACGGTGTCCCTTGCTTCCTTCAGTCTCTCTCTTGTGATCTCTTGTTTACGATATTCAATTGAAACGACAAACGACAATCAGTCAATCAAGAATGAACAATAGGTTTGTTCTTTTTTGCTGAACTACTTGCACTATTAGCACCTGATTGAGATCTAAAAGGTATACACCAATTAGTGATCGCGTTTAGATGGTGCGTTGTACGGCTGCGCGCGCATATACGCATGCGTGCAAAAATAGCGGGTTATGTTGCGTCGTAATACTAGTACTCGTAGCGTATCGTTCATTAATTCGCCACATTTTTCGAAGCCCATCGATACTTTTCGCAGCATTCGTTTGAGCATTTTAACAGTTTAGGATGGAGCAAGGTAAACATTGTTCTCGTAAGAATGTTCTTTCAGATATCACATCGAATCCTCTCTGCGTTATTCCGGATCGCGTCGTTTCTGTTATGAATTCCGCCTTACAGTACCTCATGACAAACACGTGTTCGCTCAGAGCAACATTGCTTGCCTGTAATGATAGTACTGTTGAAACAGTCGATATAAGATAATAAATCGAGGAGCGTTGGTCACTCCATTTGCCCTGATAAATATAATCCGAAAAAATTAGCTTGCTTTATTTATTAAATAGGGGTTAGGATAGTTTAGGTTATACCTCTTAATTTTTTTAGCAGAGAGGAGTAAGAAGAAGGATAAGAAAAAGTCGCTCGGCGAATTGCAGCTGGCGACAAAATGCGAGATCGAACCCTCCAATGTGGAGGTGAAACTCGAGTGTAAGGACTGGCCATTGCTGTTTAAGGTAGTTTGTTTTAAATCTTTTGTACTTGCAACACGTAATATGATAATTTGTAATAAAATTGAGAGATGGATTTCTTATTACGCTCTATTGCAGAACTTTGATAAGATGATGACACGAACGAAGCATTTTACTCCATTGACCTGTGGCTCTACACCGCTTCATCGCAGTTTATCGGAATATATAAAATCAGGTTGCATCAATTTAGACAAGCCATGCAATCCATCATCGCACGAGGTAGTGGCTTGGATAAAGAGGATCTTAAAGGTGGAAAAAACGGGTCACTCTGGCACATTGGATCCCAAAGTATCGGGATGCCTAATAGTCTGCATTGATAAGGCGACGAGACTGGCCAAGTCACAACAGTCTGCTGGAAAGGAATACGTTTCTGTATTTAAGCTTCATTCCGCTCCGGAAAGTGTCCAGAAGGTAAATTAATATAATTTACATAATTATGGATAACGTAGAACAAATAAAATAGAAATAAATAAATATTTATGTATATAAATGTGATATACAGATAATATATTTGAATGATAGTATCAGGAATTGAATTTGAGTTTCTCATTTGATAAGTGATTACTCTGTCTAACTTACTAAATTAGTTTAATCCTTAAATACAACCCAATAAAACTTAAGCATAAAATCCCCTTCGAGTAAAATGTCAGTATTTATTTATTCTTTGTTATCCAAGAGGTATCGTATATATTAATAGAGATCTTATATTGATGTCACACTAACGCAATGATTTAGGTGAATCAAGCATTGGAAAAATTGCGCGGTGCTCTCTTTCAAAGGCCGCCATTAATATCGGCGGTCAAAAGACAGCTTCGCGTCAGGACAGTATATGACAGTTGGTTCCTTGATTATGATTCGGAACGTAATATGGGAGTATTTCGCGTCAGTTGCGAAGCTGGTTCCTATATCAGAACTATGTGTGTCCATCTCGGGCTCTTCTTAGGTACTGGTTGTCACATGCAAGAACTTCGACGAAGTCGTTCCGGCGTGATGTCTGAAATGGATGGAATGGTTACAATGCACGATATTCTCGACGCCCAATGGCTGTACGAAAATCACGGGGATGAATCGTATCTAAGAAGAGTTATAAAGCCGTTAGAATCGCTATTAGTGAATCACAAAAGAATCATAATAAAGGATAGCGCCGTATGTATTTGATTTATTCTTACGTTGAGAAGATAAAGAAAACTGAATAGTTATTTAATGGCATTATGCAAATTTATTAGGTAAATGCAGTCTGTTATGGAGCTAAAATAATGCTGCCAGGCGTCTTGATGTACGATCAAGGAATAGAGTTGAATGAGGAAATTGTAATCGTGACTACTAAAGGCGAAGCTGTAGCACTTGGTAAGCTGTAAAACTTGGTATTTTTTCAAAATTAACAGCTAGATGTGTCGTAACTTTTCATGCATTGTCTATTGAATTTAACTTTATGTCCAACTAACTTATCATTTTTATACTTTGAAATACTTATATTTACTCATAATCTTCAAACAATACAATACTTATTTTATTTATATATTAGGTGTAGCTTTGATGTCTTCTCTAACCATGGCTACCTGTGATCATGGAATAGTTGCCAAACTCAAAAGAGTGATCATGGAGAGAGATTCCTATCCAAGAAAATGGGGCTTGGGACCCAAAGCCTCACAAAAGAAACGTATGATAGTTGAAGGGATGTTAGATAAACATGGAAAACCAAATGAAAATACACCTGCTGAATGGTTAAATAGTTACAAAGATTATTCCACAGCACCGTCAACGACAACAGAATCAACAACGGCAAGTCGATTATTCTAATAACATTTTAAATATTTTATTTTTTATAAATATTTAAGATATTATATATCTTCCTTTTTCCTCCTTCGTCATTTGCCTCATGTCTGAGAATCGTTATCTTTTTCTAAACGGCTCACTAAAATTAATGTTTATCTCAGAAAAGATAGTGCATAGATTTTCCCTTGCCTGATGCACCACAATTCTAGGGTCATTATTAACGTTTATGAATTAATTCAACCGCGTCCCTCTAGATTTAAATTAGACATTCATACAATGGTCTAAAAACAAGATTGTTGCCTCTTGCACTTTTATAATAGAGAAGGTGTTTGTGGCAAAATATTCCCGGTGGATTGTCTCATTCCACTGAGAGTAACGATCAAGTAAAAGTTTTTTTAAACAATACGTTTTTATTTTGATTGAATTTAAACTCGGATTTTATAATTGTATAAAACAACGCACATATTTTTGCGTCAGGATCATTTCTCTTTTCGCCACATTTTATATATATATATATATATATA
>JAJVSH010000052.1:178657-200941 GCA_021460005.1 Tetramorium alpestre
TACATATATATGTATATATATATATATATATATACACATACATACATATACATACATATCTTTATCAGAAAAACGAGAATCATGTATATTTATATTTTTTATGTTTTTTCTTCGTGATATATAAAACTCTAGAATCTATAGAAATTATTATGAATGTAGTAATGATGATATAGATTATAAAATGTAATCACAGATAATTCAGTATCAATAATAATTGTGACTATGTCTGTTCTGTAAACTTCATCATTATATTATATTCATTACAGATACCTGTATTATCTGTTGTGCACCTCATTTTTTATTAAACGTTTACATGCTAATTTATAAGAATATTTAATATTCTTTGATAATAATACCAAATTCATAAAAATGTATTTTTTAAAGAAAATGTGGCTGGCACGCATGTATTAAATCGCATTGTAGTTGGTTGTGTGCGCATTGGGAATTCAAAATATCATATTACTATTTTAAAAAGATGTATATTTCCTTTAAATATCATATTGCGAGTGACGTATCAGAAAACAGTTATTTGAATACAACTGTATCGAGCATAGCTCCCAAACATTGAACAATATTTGTAGCCATTAGTGTGTCGACCTTCTCTTCCAAATGCCGTTTTGGATCTTGCTTGCCCACATTCTTTATCGCTAATTGTTCGGGTGTCATCTTTTCCTCCTCCTCCAGAGCCTACAAAAACAAAACTCTGTCATTATTATAATAAAAGATATTTGAGATGTATCTAGTGCGCATATACCACACAAATGGTATATTTTCCAATTGCCGCACAATTCACCTTGTTATAATTCTTCGCTAGTTCTAGCATTTCAGAAACGATATTCTCATTGAGCCGACTATGCTCTGAATATTCGGCAAGGGTGAGACCGTCCATCCATGTTTTCTTATGCAGGTTCAGCAACATCTTCTGCTCCAGTTCGTTCTTGCGATAATTAATACTAATACTGTAATAATGCCGATTCAAACCATGTATCAATGCTTGAACAGACGGTTTCTGTAGGTGGCCTAAATTCGACGTCGTTTGTCTCGGTTCTTGTCCCAAAACCTGCGATCATACAGTACGATTAGGTCACAATTAGAAGGTTTCAATTGTTACTAGTGTACTCACCATCATGTTTGGATTGATTAGTCTAAATGCATCAATAACAACTTTTCCTTTCACTGACTGTATAGGATCGATTACGACAGCTACCGCTCTTTCACTGAGAGCCTCGAAGGACTGTTGAGTGTTGATATCCACTCCGGACAGCCAGCAGCCGAATCCTGGATGAGAATGGTACCAGCCGACCACCATTTCTGGCCGACCAGTTTGCTTCAACATGTCCAGCATCTTTGCCTGGAACACTGGATCCACCGCTTCTACACTGACACCCTGGAGAAAGTGTAAGCAAACGAAATTGTCATTGTACAAATGTATCCTCTCGTTTGGCCTCTCATATATTTACCGTTCCCGTTTGCGGCATGGCAAAAACGTCGATAACGCGAACGGTGTAATCATCAACAAATTCACCCAGCATCAAACCCATCACTTCCATCGGTACGCCAGCACGGCCGTGCTTAAGCATTTTCAAGAGGGCCAAGGACGATATGTACACCTGTAAAGACAAGGAGAGAAGTAAAGCAACACGAAAGAGATGAGAGTAAGGGATAAAAGGAAGGAATCTCGACTGATACCTGTTCAGCTGTGTCCACAACAGGCGCGTCGGACGGTGGTGGTCCCTGATTTAGGCCTGGCATCCCACCGCCTAGTCGTAACAGCCTGTCCATCCTGATGTGTTGCTCTAGAGCTACTTCGACACTCTGCAAACATTTGGAAAAACATAGTACACTTACGAAGCCGTGTCGGAGCCTAAGGACCTAAGCAGAATAGTTGACTTGTCATTTCAAGACCTGTTTTATATAATACTGTCTTACGTGTTGTAAAAAAGAGTGGTTATAGAGCATAGTGTCCGATAGCCGTAGATGTACTGTAACAGGCTGGTGGCACGTTAAATACCAAGAGAAAGAAAAAAAAAAATACTGTCATGTCTAAAGTCTTGTGAATACAGACAATGCAATGCTAAGACTTTTAGATATAAAACACTATTGTGCGTTACTTTAAGACAATGACTTAAATGATAAAACATTCTTGAAATAAGTCAGCCATTCTGCTTACAATTAGATCCTAAAGGCAGACGTTTGTAGGTTAGGAAAAGAACGCTACGTGGATTTCAGGTTACCCTTTGGCGATCCGCGGGGTAAAAGCGTCGCGCGGCTCTTATCAGGAGATTAGGGTACGAGCTATCCTTATGGTTAAGCGTTCTCAGCAAAAGAATTTCCTCGTCGTCGCGACAAACTGAGCGAGCATTCCTCCCTCGGAGTCACCGCTGACAAGCTTCAAAATTTGCACAATCACGAGCGCAGCCTGCTGGTTGCCCCCAGCGTTGCAGAACGGCAAAACATAAACGCAAAACTGTCAGACCCGTCTGTATTTCGGGCACGCGGGGGGAGACAAAAATACCATCTGGTTCAGGTGTATGTACCTGCACTTCCCCCTCCGCAAAGTTGGCCGCTCCCTTTCTCGGCCGTTTGGAGGAAAAAACAAGTTTAATATCCGTTTCTATCATATAGATTAACTTTAATCTCGATGTAATTTATCTTTTATCTTTTTTCAATTCTTAAAATTAGAAAAAAATAGAAGCAAATTTAAGATATAAGTTAATTTACATTGACAGAAATGGACATAAAACGGTCGAAAAATCTAAAGCAAAAAAAGTTTTACGGTAAATAAATCTTGGTTTAATTTGCAGAAACTTCACTTGGGTAAAATTTCTATTTTTCTGTCTTTCTTACTTACTGACAATGAGAATTCAATAAGGATAAAAGGATAGAAATTTTATTCAAGTAAAGCTTGTATTCAGAAGAGTTCTTCTGAACACAACCCTGGCTCTAAGTTCTAAGAATGAAAAAAAGATAAAAAGTAAATTGAACAAAGATTAAAGTTAATCTGTATTGATAAAAATGGATATACATATATTAGAATAGAAATGGATATGAAATGCATTTTATAAGCGAAAATATCCTATCTATGTCTTTTTAACTGTCAACTTACTCTAATATGTCCATTTCTATCAATTACATTAAGTTTAATCTTACAATTTTTATCTTTTCTAGTTCTTAGAAAAAGATTAGTTCTTAGAACAGAAAGTTAAACCGAGATTAAAGTTAATCTACATTAGTAGAAATGTATACAATTTAGAAATGTATACAATTAAAACTAGAGAAAGATAAATAAAAGTAAGTAAGATCAAAATTAATTTTCAATAATACTTATAGGCACGAGTCTCTCTGTCTGTCGTGACAGTCACGTGGCCCGACGCACGTGTGATGGAAACGGCTAGGTGGCGGGAAGGATCCCGTATTCTTCGTGTCATATCAAGCGAAAACACAGTTTAAATCCGCTCCGAAAACTTCGATAGCATGGAGCAACATTCGATGCTCTCGCCTAAACTCAGTGGGGGGCCGATGGGACTGGGTAAACTTCCTATTCCAATACGTGTTCCTCTCAAACGGTAACTCCGGGAACTCCGGTGACATAACTTACTCGCCGATCCGGGATACCGGGGATACATGTCGGTAATAGGTTATACCTTTAAATCCCTGATTCGAGAACTACGTTCCGTACGAAATTCGCTGACACCGGAAAATAAATGTTGCTTGTTCAGTGATTTTTTTGTCCGCCGAGGTTTCGTGATTCACTTTCAGAGAGTCAGAGTATTTCATGTATATTTATTTGTGTACAGGCGACCCGAACGACAGAAGTTTGAGGAAGGTGGAGAAGGACGTGATGGTACCCAAGTTGATGCGGGAGAGAACCAAATCCGAAAAGTGCGTCGACGAAGTTAAAGGTAAGGAATTTGAAATTGGTTGATTCGCGAAAGTCGAATGCGATAAATGTAAGTCTTCTCTTTTCGTAGAGTTTCACGACTGCTGCCTCAAAAACGGCCTGCTGCATGTTATAAAGTGTAGGAGGGAAAACGACAAGATGAAGGCGTGCATGGAAAAATGGTACTACAATGAAGACTTCATTAAAGAATGTACAGAACAGTACCTGAACGAGAGAAATGAATTTAGAAGGACTGGAATTCCCAAAAAACGAAAAAACTAAAATGGAAGGTTCAATATGAACGTACGAATGAATAGACAACGCCGAGATTGTCTGTGTACTTTTTCACTCAGCTGTTTAAATGTAGCATTTGTGATTGTTGCACCGACAATTTTTTTTTACAATAGTTTTCAGGATTTATTACATAAATCACTCCAGCAACGCTGGAAAGTCAAATAGAGCTAGTTGGAAAGTTAACGTTACGTTGATTTCCGTTGTATCGAATTACGATTGAATGTCTCTTTAATGAACTCCCCGTATTCCGATTTCTGGAAAGTATCGGTTCCTACTACTTGTATTTACCGTGTGGTAGTTCAAAGTAGAAACATTGTCCCCGATGAATACTCGATGCAAACATCTAAGTCATGATACTTTGCAGAAGATGGAAATGTACAGTAAAATATAAAGAAAAGGAGGAAGAATTTGGACATTTGATTTCAGCAGAATCGATACCTATTGCTTTGAATAAAAGCTTGTTTAAGAAAAAAACTGCAGTCTCATCGAATGGAATTTGATTCCTAGACTCTTGCAGCTTCCTAATCACCTACTTTTCAGATATTGTACAGACTCAGACTAAAGCATGTAAATCTTTCTAATATTCGATAATTGTGTCAGAGTCTTCATTGTTCGATGCGCGTAAAGAATCGCGAAAAGAAGCGACTGAATGAATTGTAACAACTTTTACCATGAACGATTCGAAGTAATCGTCAATCGAGACGCCCCAGGTAGAACAAAAAATATGACATCAAAATAACACTAAAACAGTGATAAAATGACATTTTAGAGTCATTTTGATGTCATTTTGACATCTTTGATTTCTTGTTCTACCTGGGGCAAGTTGTTACAAGTCCAGAGTCGAGAGATATATTCTGCATGTTTAAGAACGCGATTCTATTGCATCCCGAGGTCGAGAGATGTGAAATAAGAAGAGGGGCTAAAAGGAGTTCCATTCTCGTTGAAGAGGCGCCGGGCTCCCATAATAGAGTCACCATTATCTCGTTATCTCCGCCGCGGTCCACGTGGAGGCTGCGGATTCGTTTCTCAACAGAGCGAGGGGGTCGGAGGGGGGTAGGGATGAAGGAGAAGGCACCGGTCGTCGAACGTCCGGCATGCGTTCCTCGTCCGCCGTAGCGATCACGGGGGGCGCATCTCGTCGGCGGTATCGTTCCATAAACGGAATCGGGAAGGAGGGGATGCGCCGCGTATGTACGGTCTCGTCGCTGTTGCTGATGTGGAAGCCGCGAAGACCCGTGGAAGGAGAAGGTCCTCGTCTGTCGTTCCTCCATTCCAGACGCGCGCGAGACACCTCGTAGATTCATCGCTGTGCCGTACTCTCGGTCGACGACGATCGTCTCTCCTCTTTTTTTTTCTCTCTTTTCGTTCTCTCCTCTTTCTCTTTTTTCCCTTCGTCCACAGTGCCCACGGCGGTGGAATGCAAGCGCTCATGTTTCTCCAGATCCTGATTGCTTTCTCGATCCTGGCGACGGCGATCCCGAAGCAGGCGATCCCGGACGGCGAGCATCGAGTCTTGAACAAGGTTAGCGAAATCAAGAGTTCTTCTTAATGATAATCTTCTATCCCAGTCGACACAGAGCATCAGTGACAGTACATTTATGTTATAATTTCGCACTCAACAAAGTAAATGTAATATAACATGTGTTATAATAACATTTATTATTCTTGTTATTATTATTATAACANTTATAACAACACGTGTTATAATGTAACACTTATTATATTACATTTACATTATTGAGTAAAATTATAACAGATGTAATGTAATTGACGCTCTGTGTTGACTGGGATACTTTATTATTCTATAATCGATGAGATAAAAGTTCCGTTCTGTCATTAAAAGGTTTTCTTTCGATGATAGAAAAGTGGAGTTGCATTGATAATATAATAACATGAAATTTGTATTACTCTTCTCATACAATTAGGGGAAGTTCAGCAGTAGGAAATTAAAAAAAGAAGATAGTGATTTGAAGACTTACTAGTATGTTCTGGTACGCTGTATGTTCTAGGATGCGGGCAGTAAAGATCACTATGTCCACTCCCAACACAATCCGGCCTATGATCATGAGGCTTTTCTCGGGGAAGAGGCCAAAACCTTCGACGAGCTTACACCTGAGGAAAGTACCAGACGGCTAGGAATAATCGTTGATAAGATAGACAAGGATAGCGACGGCTACGTGACCCAAGAAGAGCTTAAAGATTGGATAATGTATACGCAGCAGCGTTACATCATAGATGACGTGGAGCGTCAGTGGAGGTCCCACAACCCGACGGGAAAGGAGAAGTTGTCGTGGCCGGAATACAAGGACATGGTTTACGGCGGAGCCACGATGGAGGAGCAGGAGGCGGAGAAACGGGAGAGCGACAAGGCGAACATCTCGTTTTCGTATCTTCAGATGTATAAAAGAGATCGCAGAAGATGGACCACCGCGGATCTGGACGGTGATGACGCACTGACCAAGCAGGAATTCACCGCCTTCCTTCACGCGGAAGACGCGGAGCACATGAAGGACGTGATAGTGCTGGAAACGATGGAGGATATCGACAAGGACGGAGACGGAAAGATATCGCTCGCGGAATACATTGGTAAGCGAGAATCGTCGTTACCGTTCTTAAGCTTAAGGCCGTCTTTGGACTTTTCATTTGTCTACAGGTGATATGTACAGGGGCAAGGAAGGCGAAGAGGAGCCGGAATGGGTGAAGAACGAAAAGGAACAGTTCTCTTCGTATAGAGACAAAGATGGGGATGGATTTTTGAATCCTGATGAGGTAATTGACCATTTCTGGCATCATATGTTTGTCGTTACAGATAAAAATGTTTACTTAAGATACTGAAAAGCTACATCTCGGTGCAATTAAACTGATTCGTCTGAATTGCATTTTGAAACAGGTAAAAACGTGGATCATTCCCGCGGAATTCGATCATGCCGAGGCGGAATCGAGGCACTTGATTTATGAAGCGGACACCGACGCAGATCACAAGCTAACGAAGAACGAAATTTTGGAAAAGTACGATATCTTCGTCGGATCTCAGGCGACGGACTTCGGCGAGGCGTTAGCGAGGCACGACGAGTTTTAACGAGGTGCAATCTCATAAGCAAAAAGAATCACTAACGAACAAATTACTTATAATACTTAAATCTACTTAAAATCTAGTTTATCTACAAAGAAGAATATTTATCTACTTGCTCTGATAGATGTGTTTTTATATATCGTAAGTATTTACATAATTGATTCCGTAGGGAGAAATGCTATATCTGCCAAAAATTGTGAAGCTCGATTAGCTGTTGTTATAATAAATTTTTTATATTGTCATCATTGTATTACTTTTCTTCAAATATTTTGAGAAATATTAATCCTTTTTTAATCCGTTTGTAAATTAATTTAAAAGTTGGTTTAACTCGCCTTTTATCTTTTTTAATTCTTAAAACTAGAAAAAGATAAAAAGCAAGTTAAACCAAGATCAAAGTTAATCTACATTGGTAGAAATAAGCATTGTAGTCTCGTTCGTATATAAATAGATTGCGATCGCGATCGCAACGAGTCAATTTCGACTAAATCCGTTCGAAGCAAAATGTAAAGAATATTAATAATCAAAAATAGGAGTATACAAATAACGCATATAAATCACAAAAAGCAAAACTTGACAAAATAACTACTTTTGAAACCTTTNAAACGGTCAAATCAATTATTTTTTATACCACCATATTTTTTTATACTATTATTATGCTATATATTGATAACGATTGTCATGTATATTGGACGCTTTCATTATATGATTATGATTGATTTTATCAGATAAGTCTAATCTCGCAGCAACGTGAGTAATATCGTCGCGCGAGTCAGCTCTCAAATATNTAAAAATGAAAGGAGTTTATTCGGCTGTATTTTTAACGGTTTGCACACATGTGTTTTTANGTAAGTATATTTATTTTTCTTTACAACATTATACNTCTCGATANTGCCTTATAAATATAAATATCATAAGAATAAAAGTACCAAATAACATCGCGTAGCTTTTCAGGCCATCGATATTAGCGATATATTTTCGTTTAAGACTCGTGTTGGAGCAATCGATTAAGAAATATTTAAACTGTCGCCAGTTTTTCGTTCGATATTCAACCGTTGTAAGAATAGATGATCGCGAGAAACACCTATCCGCGTAGTACATATATGCACATCAAGTTTGCATTCGTATAAGTGTTGTGTATAATATATAATATATACATGTATAATTACATACACAGATTCGACATATAAATTATATATAAAAATACAGAGGATATATAGATTTGACTTAGTCTGTATCACATCGTGAATAAGAAAGATGATTCTTCGAGCTAGCACGCGATACATATGTATAGAAATCATGAGACNTAATATATTTCAAAAAATGATGCAAAGCTATTTATTATATAGTCTCTGTTTCAATTTATTAAGTATTCGGTTGCTTTCGTTTAATGCTTCACAATTTATCAATTGTTGTTTTTAGTCTATTATTTCTTAGAACCTATTACTTTTGTATACAGTGACAGGTATCGAAAATGACAAACCGAAATACTGCTTTAATTTTACATGGCCAGGTGCAGTAATCAAAGACTTAAACTGCACGGCCCATAATATACATAATCCATTTACTCCGTGTTTTGAGCCATATCCTTGTAAGTATGTAACGTTCGTGTTCGTTTTTAGTTATAAATTCAATTTTGTTAAGCTATATTCCTTTGTAATATTTTCCAGGTGATACAAAGCCAAATGTAACTGAGATATGGAACAATCAAATCGAACGTAAAAAGTTTACCATACCATTAGAATCCGGTAGCGTTTGTGTAAGGTATACATATATGTACAATGGCGAAGGTATATATGTCTTTCACAATAACAAAATGGAATTGATTCAGATTTTATGGCTGGGGCAGATATAAATAAACGTAAATATTATATTTGTAGTTGTAAATGTCAGTTATTTTGGTGGGAGAGTCATTGCAGACCGGACAAAGCCGGTCACTGCAGGCTGTTACNTTCAATACGTATGTATTATAAATGACTTGTAATTAACTTCGTGTTTTTCTTTACGATTGTAAGATTATATCTCAGTACTTTCGATAACAAAGTACAGATATAATTGTAATATTTTTGGAATATACTTCTAGGCTGAAGGATATCTTATCGAAGCGTGTGCCTGTGAGGATGGCAACCTTACATCGATGCCCTGTAACTCAACAATAAGAAATACATATTCATCGCTAATTATTTTTGTAGCTGCAGCTGTTTCGCTGTTCATGTATAAATTTTTCGAAATTCTCTGACACTCCCGGCTTACTCTATCCCTTTGATATGAATGAAATTGTACAATTATATGTATTTAATATTTATTACAATGTATGTGCAACTCAATCAAGCGTATATCTTTTTACAATTTTGTAGAACGCGCATTATATATTTAAATTATATACAGAGACAAATAAATCATGTACCAACATATAACGCAATTGAAAAATAAATACATATATATGTATATATACAGAGTGTCCGTAAATTCGCGCATTCGGTGCACGTGGCGTGATACTTTATGATAAAAGGAAAAAGTTATTCCTTTTATCATAAAGTATCACGCCACGTGCACCAAATGCGCGAATTTACGGACACCCTGTATATCGTAAGTATTTACATAATTGATTCCGTAGGGAGAAATGCTATATCTGCCAAAAATTGTGAAGCTCGATTAGCTGTTGTTATAATAAATTTNCACCATTGGTTTTTAATATCTTATCAAACTACATCTATAATTATTGTTGCATGCAATATTATTCTTTGTATGTATATATATATATATATATATATATATATATATGAAATTAAAGAAATTGAGGAAAAGATAACATAAACTCTGAAATATCAATAACATATATATACAATATAACAAAATTGACTAAGAATAATTCAATGTTATATTCAATTAAAATATAAAATGTTTCTTCAGAAAGGAAATATTTTATCATTTCGTATTTAAAAAATGCTCTTAATATATTATTACGTATGGAAGTATTATAAATTCGATTTCTGTACGATTTCACATTTTACGTTCCAAAGAAATGTTCATTAACAAAGGATACGATAAAGTTACGTATGGCATTCTAGCTGCGTAAAAAATTAGGACTTATTCGCACATCTGAAGCAACGAATTAATTGTAACGTCCTTCTTGCCGTGATTGGCATCATATACTGATTTGATAACTTCTTTATCAACATTCGGAAACATTTCTGCAATCTGCAAAGTATACATTATAGTTAGTACATAACAAAAAGAACAAAAAGAAGAATTGTAGATGAGGCATATATTAAATACCTGTTTCAACTCGACTTCAGCATTTGGCAAAGAGCTTGGTGCGACCGTTGGTGTAGCCACAGGTGGAGGTGCCGCATAAACATTTACTGGAGCATATGGCATGCCGAACATTGTTGCAGAAGGAACCATCATTATCGAAGAAGAACCCATGTACGGATGATATTTAGTCTATTGCAAACACATTTCAATGAAAAAGATAAAATTTGAAAGTAATACCCGGAAAAAATTATTGTGCAATTGTATCCTGAATTTAATAGCTACTTCTAGTTCTATATTTAATAACTATTTAGTTTATAATAGTCTGTTTTCTTAGATATAAATAAATCTAGTTAAAAAATTGCAAATTAATGATATAAATGTAACGTAGAAGACAACAATGCAATCATCGTTTTTACCGTGTAACTGAAAACTAAATTGATCATGCCCTCCTGATTATCTCCCTGCTTTCCACTGAGCATGTACCAATCCTCGTGCGTCTCACCCTTCTGAATAACCTGCGGTGGAATCTCTATGTGGCCCCACGCAATCAATTCGTCCATCACAAAGGAACACTCGTCGTAAATTTCTATGTATATCTGGGTAACTCCAGGTGGAAGATTGCTGCGATAATAAATGTACGATAACAACCGCACGTGGCAATTATACACGTATGTATCTAAACAAGATGTGTTATCTCACCACTGGATTACTTTATTCCAATGTGGATTTTTTCCGCCGTTAGAGTCTGTATGCGTCTCGAACACCGAATGTCCCACTCGTATCCTCGCGTAAGGGTCCATCCTTGTCATTCCATAATTTTTCACTAATTTGGCCTAGAAAAGGACAGTCTCTTGTAGACTGAGAATGATGCAACGTGTCGCGTCAACAGGTCATTTGATCTGAACGACGCCGGATGCAGAAAGAACAAATTACCTGAGAGATTGTTATGCTAAGTCTACCCACTCGAGGATCGTGAGCCACTGACATATTCTGCATCTGCTGCTGGAGGGCCAGAGCGGCTTGCTGATCCGCCGCCTCCTGCTGCAACTGCGCATTGCGTTCCTCTATTCTCAGGAAGCTGTCCGGCAGTGGTCCCACAAAAGCCTGAACATCATCGGATTGGGATTTAATAATCTGACGTAATCGTAAGCATATGGAACATTGCTGTATTATTATTAAATGACAAAGATTTTGATTTAAGCGAGGAAAAAAAAGGTTTCTCACGGAGTGACTCATTGCGACTTCTCAGAACTATTGAACACGTAAATTAGACGTCGAAGAAGTCGTTAAACCCAAGGATATATTCGCCCAACGCGTATAGCGCGCAGAAGATCAATGCATCCTGGACTCATTCGATTTGCCCGTAAGCGGTCCGTATATTCAATACGCGGAATATTCGTACGGCTTCCGCGAGTGACCTGGCCTGGCGCGCGCGGCGCTACGTACCCGTTTCTTCCACTCCTCGTGCAAGGGCCTGTCCGTGTCCATGGTGGAAGGAATTCGAAAAATGGGGAAAAAAAAGAAAAAAAAAAGGATTACGCTATCCCCCTAGAGGAAAGGATATCGCGATCGACGTTCCGCATGCGGTCCTCCCGACTCCGGCGCTCCGAAACCTCGGATGTCAAATGCGTCAAATCATGCGAGCGTGCATCGCTCCCGGCTGTTTACCGATCGACTGCTGATGCGCATAGGTCGAGCTCGGGCGAGGCGTGATTGGTCGCCGCGCGTGTCAACAATGTGACGCACTTTACTTCTACCCCCTTCCCCCAAACCGTTTTACTCACGCAAAATCAAGAAATTCACGTTTGACGTCCAACCTTAATTGTCTCTACGTCTGTGACGTAAAATGCTTGATCGTGATTGGTCGATTTGCTTATGACTTTACAAACTCTGATTCTCATTGTAAAATGGGTCTTTTAAAACACTGTGCTTTTTAAAGAGTTGATTGAAATGGCCGTCTTGACGAAGATAGGGTGCCAATTACTTAAAGAAGAAGGATTGATTGAAAGTCAAAGAGTTATTATGAAAAGGAAATGATAAGAGAGGTTATGAAACTTTACCGATTATAAAGAAGATATGAATGCTTGATAATCTTTGAAGCATGTTAATCCTGCAAAAAAAAAAGGAAAACCTTAATTTTTACTTTTGGAGTAAGCGAGCGATGCTTTCTGTTTTTCAAAAGCTTTGTCGTTACACAAAAACACATCGAGTGAACTTTTATTAAAGCTTGAAGCGAAACATCCTAAACATTTATCATGTGATTTTTTTTTTGGAGGATATTTAACGTGCCAGTAACCTAACCTTTGTAGCTGTCAGACAGTTTTCACTATATTTTTTTATTCTCGCTATTAGTAGATCATTGTTTTTATGGGTGTGTATGTTTAATATCTGTTTGCATATCTGTTTAATATATGTCTGCAGTGTAGTGAGCTAAGATCCGTGGATTCAACTGTGCAGAATCATGGTGTGATGTCACTGAGTCGCTATGATAGAGTGAAACTGTGTGTTGACAAATACAACGCAATTCGATCGACATAATTTTTAGTTTAAAGAAGATGGCCCATGTCAATCAGGGCCAGGGAATCGGGGAGGCCGTGGACTTTTTAACGAGGTTTCACAATATCTCGAACAAATTGAAAAAGTAAGCCCTTGATAAAGTTAAAGCGTTTTTTTTACAATTGGAGATTTCCGTTTGTCGGAAACGACGATTCTCTCCCTTATGTTTTGATTCCGTAGACGATTTCTGAGGAAGCCGAACGTCGCAGAGGCATGCGATCAATTTAGTGAGTGTTCAATTTAATATCAGTTAAATGAAGATTTAATACGAGTCTCTTTTAGAAGCCAGTTTTACTTTATTACAAGTTTTTTTTATTTTAATATCTGAGCTCAGGGCTGGTTTTTAATTTTATCTTTTTTTTTCTTCATGAAATTGATTAGTCTGACTATTAAAAGGTTTATATAATTATAATCTGCACAGTAATTTAACTTTTAATTATACTCAAAAAATAAAAATAATATGAAATAAAGTCAGATTTTTTTTAGGTGCTTTAGCTACCGAATGTGAACAGAAAGAATTGTGGCAATATGCAGGCTTATGCTGGTTGGCAGCCGCCAGATGCCAGGGCACATTGGAAAATGCTTCCTCGGAAATAAATCTTTTAGTAAAGGCAGGAAGGCAATTCCTTACAGCTGAGAAAAAAGATAATGATATAGGATGTCCCACTATAGGCCAAGAAAACATACAGGTCTCTTGTACAAAATGAATTTATTGAAATGAATAAATTAAAAAAAAGTAAAAAGAAGAATGAATATAACTTGCGTGTACGTTCCAGGCGGCTGTGAGTTGCTTTGGTCATTCTATGGCTAGATGCAGCAATCAACCGGGATTCAACACAATTTCTGCCGGTTTATCAGTAGAGCTGGCGCTAGCGCTGGGCCCAGGTCCCGCTGGTGTGCAACAGTTACGCAAAGCCATCGATATTTTTCCTACGTCGAAAGCTATCAACACATTAGTGTCTTTCCATATAAGACAGGGTCAGTATTTGATCCATTCTTATCTATTTCTTATAAATAATTTGTTTTTCTCTTTTCAATCAATATAATAATATACTTATTTCATATAATTTTGTCGTTATAGGAGATTATGTAGCTGCACTACAAATACTCAATGAATTTGTAGAATTTGTAGAAGCTTGTGTTGTGGCTGGTGCCAGAGGAAATTACAACGCTATCTTACATAGGTATTGTCACAAAGATATAATAGTATATCTAGTTGTATACATTCATTTTAAAAAGTCAGCTGCGTATTAGCTGCCCGAAAAATTAATACTCGGAAAAGATCAATAGCAAGTGGAGATCAATCAATTCGTAAATAGAGAATTCAAAGTAATCTTTGCTTGCCTCGTTCTATGATTAGCTCCGTGATTATAATCATTTGTAAATTCATTGTATGAAATTGCAATTTTACATATCTTTCTCTATATAATACATTTAATATAATAAAAAATATAATAAAATCAATGATTAGGTGTGAAGTGACGCGAGTACTCCTACTGCTCATTCTTCAGCCATCACCTCAGAAATTAACACCATCTCTCGCCCAGGTCCTCGAAAAGTATGCGTGGGCGGAAGAAAATGTGAACAACGGTACAAATCACAGTTTTAGTTATACAAAGATAATTCCAATTTTTTCGCAACAAATATACTCGAACGAGTGCCCTCTTTTTTTTTGTGTAGGTTTTAATATGAGCGAGGATGAATTATTATTGCTACAATCTCTAGTATTAGCCTGCCAATCTCACGATCATCAAGCGGTGTTGGAGCTCGAGAGCGAGCTATATCCTTATTTCGATACAGAGCAAAAGGAACTATTACATAAATTGATACAAGTAGTATCGACACAGTAAATATATAATATACAGTGTAATGATCTGTGTATAATATTTTTCTCCCGATTTCTCATCATAAACACTCTTCGATATTTAACATCGCGCCGTGCGGTCCATCGAAATCGAAAATCGGAGTACATTCCTCGAGATGAATGAGGGATGCCCCTCGATTGGTCGTTTTTCTTTCGTTTCGCATGATTACGTTATTAGTCGCCTCGAAACAGGTTCCTGCAACCAGAGACTGAGCTATTGCTCAATCGAGCCGCCAAGGATGAGCCGCTACTTTTACTAATTCAGCAACCGTCGTGTTGTAAGCGGTGAATTCACGCGAGACGATGACAAACTCGTCCCGCTTCTCGCTATCTCGTTCACGCGGCGGCAAGAGTGCGGTGTGAGATGTGAAAGGAGGAGGAACTTTTTAGACAAGAATCGTAGAACGGTCGGCTGGAGTGGAACACGGCTGGCAGGAAGGGCATAGCGTGCGTGCCGGTATGGCATCGCGAAGGAGGGGATGTCTCGCGCGTCCCACGATATACTAAAGTCCTTCGCTTCTCTACAGCTACTACTCAAGGCAGAGTGAGGCAGAGTCGCAGTCGGTGTCAGTTATCGTGCGAAAGTGCCTCGGAGTCCTTCAGATCAAAGTCGATCACGTTCTTCACTGAGTTGTCTTAGTACTTAATTCTGGACCAAGGTAATGAACTTTTTATTCCGTTGCACGATATTCTTAAGTCTTCCGGTCTTGTAACAAAAGCGAATTACATATATCGTAAGTTAAATATCCGCTGGAATGAAAAAAAATTCCAAGAGCAATGCGTTAGCTTCATTCTAGACAGGAAGCCTCTTTTCAAACGCGAACAATCTCTCTGATCTGATCGTGATCTGATGAGAAAAATCGGTCCCAAGGATGCTAATTGATTTCTCTAAAGGTCAAGGTCCGTAGAGAGAGAGAGAGAGACTCTCTTATTCAAGTCGTTGCTGTTGCAAGAACACATTCCAAATGATGATTAATCAGCACTTGTGCAGATTAAGATAGTCTTGGTTTATTTTTATAATGAATTTCCGTTATATTAGGAATTTATATGTACGATGGATATGTAGATATTACAATGTACAAAAGAAAATTTTTGCACAAATACAAATATTTAGAATTTTTTTAAAATAAGTAAATAAGAATTATAAATTCTCCGATGCTTAAATATTAGAGTAAGATATAAAGAAGCAAAAGAATTAATGCTAATTTTATTTATGCCACAACATATTTATATACCTAAAAAAAATTAACGTTTCAGCCTGTCAAGCTATCTTCAATATCAATAATAGTATGAGTCGCGCAACAATTTTCTAATATAAAACATACGCAATTTTCATGATAACGTAATCTAAATATGTTTACTATGAAAATTGTGTGCATTTTATATTAGAAAGTTATTGTGTGACTCAAATATTATTACTGATATTGCATATGGCCTGATGACAAATTAAAACATTTATATATTTATTTATAGTCGTGACACGAATAATTAGGATTAGCTCTTTTACTCCTTTATCTTAATTTGAATTTTTTTATGTGAATTTTTTATTTGAAAATACACTGCCAATAAAGATCAAATAAACGTCTAATGACCATGCAATTTCGAATACCGTTAAGTATGATTTCACGCGTGTTAGGTTGCAAATTTAATGAATTGGAAAAATTCCTGAACATAGACACATTAATACAATGTGCGAAGTTATATATTCGCGATTATATATTTTACATTGTTCGGATTCTAGAATCATATTCGAGATATTTAAAGTTTAAATATTGAAATTTTCATTTTTTAAATTAAATCCTAATATTATATCAATTTCTATTAATTTTATTATGTCAATTTTATATATTTTTTTCATATACCTGCCGCGTATGCATTTTTCCTTTTTAATTTCGAGATGCATCGCGTTCCTGCTGCATTGATTTATCACGTGTTTCGGCGACCTTGAACTCTCTTTGCTCACTTGAACGAAGGTGAATGCCCTAAGCACCTGCACTCTTCGACTTGTAAGCGTGTGTCCCCTCGTCGATAAAAGTCTGGCCTGTGTGCATTTAGAGTTTTGAATTGAGAGTTCATCTACTCGAGAGATTTGTTTGTAGAAGATTGATATATTAAAAATACTAAAAAATGGAATTTGGACCAATAAATGAATATTGCGATATGAAAGATTATCAGAAGATTAAAGATTGCTGTATTGTTTTTATAATAAAAAGATTCTCCTATTATAAGAAAATTTCATAAATTTTGGATTTTGAAAAAAAAGATGCGTCTTTTACAATTTATAATACAAACTTTTTAAGAGAAATTTGTTATGATATTCTACGAATGAGTCAATAACTATTTTAATAATTATTTTAATTGCGTTAAAAATATTTACATTTTTGTCATACGATGTACGAGTAAGAGTCGATGAACGATCCGTAAATTTAAAAAATTGAATTTTCTCGTTCAGTGAGGAAGATGACAGGAAACTGGAGGACCATTTTCGTAACGGGGGGTGCCGGTTACATTGGTAGCCACTGCATTGTCGAGCTCCTGGAGTGTGGCTATGATGTGGTAGCTATAGATAACTTTGCAAACAGCGTGACAGAAACCGACGGCGAGTCCGCAGCACTCAAAAGAGTCGAGCAAATAACGGGGAAAAAAGTCACGTTTTACAATTGCGATCTGCTTGACAGAGAAAAGCTCGAAACTGTATTTAATCAGGTACAACATTCGCTAATGACTCCTTATTATACATTCTATTCATTATTATTACTCCGTTATACATATATTATATGACAAAAAGTTATGAAAGAGTTAGTTTTTTTCCGGATCTATGAAAAGAGTAATTTGTCACTTTCAGCACAAAATAGATTGCGTGATACATTTCGCGGCTATTAAAGCCGTTGGCGAGTCGATGCAGGTACCGCTTCATTACTACCGAAATAACATAATAGGAGCTATTAATCTGCTTGAGGTAAGAAGATTATATTACAGAGCACCTCGTGATCATTTCTACAATTTGACGCGTCATCCCCTTATTTGCAGGTGATGAAAGCGGCTGGCTGCTTTCAGCTTGTATTCAGTAGCTCCTGCACGGTTTACGGCGAGCCCACAGAATTGCCTATCACGGAGGAACATGAAACCGGTAATATTACCAATGTATACGGCCGAACAAAGTATTTTATTGAGGAGATGCTCAAGGATATATCCAGAGCTGAAAAGGTTCGTATTTAAACAAAATTCTGAATTTATGCAAAACAACTTTAGCTTTATATTAAAACTTTACTTACATAATATAATGTGATGCTCATTTTCTTGTATAAATATTTACTTCGCTTTAAGAAAGAGAGGCTGCCAAATCTTTTTACTTTCGGTTCTCTCCTTTGAGAAGAAATCGTACATTCTTCGCATTCTAATTTATACATACTATTTCTTCTAGTTTTTATTGAGAATTTTTTTTGTTTAACAGAGTTGGAACATTATATGTCTACGATATTTTAATCCGGTCGGTGCTCATCGATCGGGATTGATCGGGGAGGATCCAACAAAACCATTTACAAATCTGATGCCATATATCGCTCAAGTTGCTTTGAGGCACAAGCCAGAGTTAATTATATTCGGTGGTGATTATCCTACAGACGACGGTACAGGTAATATCAAATAAGAAAGTGCTTTATACTTTTATCACCGTTTCTATACTCACGCTTTATATACTTTTCCAGGCGTTCGCGATTACATTCATGTCATGGATTTGGCAGCCGGCCATGTGGCGGCATTAAATGCTTTGCACAAACAGCATCTCAGGTTAAAGATTTACAACTTAGGTACTGGCAATGGCGTGACTGTGTTGCGATTAATAAAAACATTCGAGAAAGTTACTGATACTACCGTGCCGTATGTTATAAAAGAAAGAAGAGAAGGCGATATTGTGTCCATGTACGCTAATACAGATTTGGCGAAAAAAGAATTGGACTGGACCGCGAAGTACAACATTGAGCAAATGTGTAAGTAACGTATTCCGGGTTAAGTCCTAAAAATTTACAAATAATCTCAAATCTAACAACGATGAAACAGGTGAGGATTTCTGGAGGTGGCAAACGATGAATCCACACGGTTACCGAACTTCATTAAAAAACGGAACTGCTGAACACCTGAACAATACATCATAAAAAATTGTATCAAGGAAATTATGCAAATAATTTATAATAAACGATCGATAATTTGCATCTTATAATTTATAATGTCCATATAGTTCTATCTCTTAGAATGACACTCTGTGCTAACGCGAGTGATTAGTAATGGAAGAGTTCTGGATTTAAATCCCAGCAACCCCTCATATCATTTCAGCAGAAATTTTTAATTTAGAGAGTATTATATCTATTTGCCCATTTTATATTATTAAGTCTATCTTACATTTTACAATTGTAGTTTACTCTCATTCTCGCTCCTCATGTTATCGACATCACTTTCATCCTTATATTCATCCAGAATTTCATAGAGCGATAAATGTTGAAACTTTAAGATTTCTAGACCCCAACTTGTCCAACCAGGCAACAAGTATCTCGCGAAAATTTCTAGACATTTCGGCTCCTCCGGGAGATATTCCTTTATGATTTCTAGAGACGTGAATAAATCTTTAATCGTAATACATTGTTTTATGGAATATATTTCTCGTTTAAATTTAATCGTACCTGTGAGAGGTGGTTTATGAGAATGTACCGCACTAGGTACACTGATCATCAGCCTGCCATCAGGGATGTTTACTTTGTTCTTTTGCAATGCAGACCCTAATATCAGTAATTCGTAAGGTTGCTTCCCAGGTGCTGAGTTAAAATTACATATTGTATCACCTGCTTGTGTCACCTAGAGTGGCAGTTGTTATCTAATGCTTATTGCATTGCAACATTCTCAACATTATTGAGACACGGCTTACCTTGATCCAATACCACTTAGCTCTGTAAGTAATACCCCAAGACGGAAATATTTCGTTGAAGATACTATTCAAATGATTGGACGAATTAGTACACCATACAGCTACAATACCGTTTGAATGTAACAGTTTTCTTATTGGTATCTTGACTAATTCTTCATTATACATCATTTTGTAACTACAAAGAATATATAATTATTGCTCCAAACACCTTACGTAATTAATAACATATATATTTCATATAAGATATGAAAATAGCTAGGAATAAGTTAAATTTATAAATCAATTATATTCTCTCTGGATATAAGATGTTTGTCTATCTATTAATTTATGACGAATCTTGTGAGATTACCTGGCCTCTGCGCACTTCATCTTTTTTCTTCTGATTGACCTGTTCCACCAAGGTGGATCTAGCAATATAAAGTCATACTGATTGCTCAGGTCCATTTTCTTTTCTATATCTCTTACGTCGTAGCAATAAAATGTGCATTTTCTTGGAAACACATATTTTTTATTATGAGCCACGGATATGATAGCATCATTGGTATCATTGGATCCATACAGGTTCTCATCATTGACAGAATAAGTGTCCTGATAGAATTTCATGGATGCCAAACGCGCTACTTCATTGTTATCACAGAAGTTATTCCGACAAAAGAGCCCTTTGTCTCTCGCAGAGGATATCATTGCACCAAATGCTTGTTTAATGCGGTTGACCTGTTTGAACGAGAATGACTTTGAGATATGACTATAGAGATATGAAATAAAGTGTAATTATTGTTGACCAATATTTTAATTTAAACATTCTAATTTTAAAACGTGAATCGATCGTTTTGCTTCTAAACCTACTTCCTCAGAGTCTTTTTGCGGCACGCGCTGCGAACGCTTCCTCTTTTTTCTACCGTTATGCATTACGGTACTGTCTTGGGACTCCTGGGACTCCTGGACAGTTTGGGCTATTTGATTCTGTCTCAGGTACTGAGAATTGACCTCGAATATCATTTTGTTAAAGCCTAAAGCGCAAAATCCATTTTCATTCTGGACTTTCTTGTATATCTCATTGAGATACTGCAAGTGAGATATAATCCAGCCTTTCTCGCTGATATGAAGAAGACTCATTTTTAGCCTCGGAGATCAATAGACACACATACACATATATACGTTACTTATCACAGATTCTTATACGTCTACAGCTAATCTATTGTTACATCAATCATTTGCCAGGTCCAAGCATTACCGTTCCAGGTAAAATGGCACACATGATAAAAAACATATATTCAAACATGTGTATGTATATATATATATATATATATATTGCTTTTTATTTTCATGCGAGTACATGTGCTGGACCTGCTGGGTTGACTCGTGAAGCCTGTAATGCGCAATTTGCATGCAAATTCAATTCTACAATATTACTGGCCGCTACAACAACCGCCATTTGCCGGCATCCG
Organism: Tetramorium alpestre; assembly: GCA_021460005.1. Lineage (NCBI taxonomy): Eukaryota > Metazoa > Arthropoda > Insecta > Hymenoptera > Formicidae > Tetramorium > Tetramorium alpestre. Next base: position 199,946 of record JAJVSH010000052.1, read on the forward strand.
TTCGTCCCTCGTTGCACCATATCGCACTCTACGGCGACGCCAGGATGCGCCTGCGCCTGACCCAACCCCCACGGACCCATTCCGACAGACTCGTACCTATAGAGTCTGAAGACAAGTGTCATTTATTCGGGGGCGCCGTATAAATACATCTCGGGATCGATTATGTACCTTTTAAAAGGGTGAAAATGTGAAAAGTGAGCAGATTTACTGNGACATTTGTAATTTCATTGGTCAACATCCAGTAAATCTGCTCATTTTTCACATCTTCATTCTTTGAAAAGATACATAATCGCTCCTCTCGGTGCGAGGTTAACATCGCCCGATTAACCTCGCTCAATGGATAATTCAATCGGCAGAATTGCTAGCTCCAACACCTCTAATTATATAACCATATATAATTCGCTAGTTTTTAATAACAATTAATTATCCTGTTCATGTGAATAAAACGGTACAGACTCGATAAATTTGTCAGATCAAATTAATTGGAGCTTAAAGCACTCGAGTGCTGCTCCTTTGCCAATCTCTGTATGCACATTGCACATGCGCGAGATTCTCCTCCCTCTCCACCCGCTTCATCGCAGCCGCAAACACACACTGTTTAATGTATGTTGGTCGATGGTCAGTAGTGTATTTTTATCGTTTTATTGTTAAAATTGCACATTCCATAAACGAGACACGATGGTTTTACTCGGCGAAGTATTTCCGAACTTCACGGCGGACACCCAATTGGGCACGATCAGATTTCACGAGTGGCTGGGCGATTCGTAAGATATCCTGCGATTTATTTGTAACCTAGATAGAATTCGTTTTTCCACGTGATCGTGGGATAAAAAAAAAAGAAAAGCAATTAAAAATGGCGATGTGTATGCTATATAAACATTTAATAGATATACTCGAAATGTAAAGAAATTTCTTTAAAGTACTCGAGATATCTTGTTTATTTATTGTGATTTGTCACGTAATTTATTGTAATTTACAAATGATGTGAATATTCGT
>JAJVSH010000052.1:202291-249225 GCA_021460005.1 Tetramorium alpestre
ATTTTTATATAAAACAGTCCCTGGTCAAAACCAATAAGATAGTAGATAATAAATTTAACAAAACTATACCTTTATTATTGTATCATAATTACGCAATTAAAAATTAATTACTACACAAAGTATCGAGTGATAAAATACTATCGCAGCCTTCGTATTTCAGAGATTTCTCTCTTTTTTTCAATTTAATAAATGTGCACTGTCACACACTGTCCGCCAATGATTAACGATACATAATCCATCTCCCGCGAAGCAGAGGGAGTTCTATTTTGTTCACACACGTTTTTTTTTTATCATCTAAGAGCCGAACCGAAGGCTACGGTAGATTCTACCAATGTTTGTAGCCCCCTTTCAATGCACTCGCGTTTTATCGCGATTTATTTAGAAACAACACCTTACACTTCCGCGTTTGCTAGCGTCGAACAGGGAATTATCTACATACAGATCTTCGTTGTGCGAGCAGTGTCGAGTCAGAGAGTAGAAAAAGAAAACGTGGACCTCCCGCGCCGTCCATCGAATTCCTTTCTTTTTTTGTCAGATGCGCTGTCAAGGCGCCTTCAGTGGTTGTTTATCGTTTCGCGGCAGCAGTCCGACGAGACCTCGTGGCTCACTCGCCGGCCACATGACCGTCTTGCTGCTGTTGCTCAGAGTGCTGCAACTCGCCTTCCATTCGCGCTTGCCGTTCCGCAGCCGCTCGTGCCTGTCTACCAGCGCTTGAACGAAGATTCTTACGCTCCGGCGGTGGTTCCACGCTCAACCGTTTGCCGCTGCGTGCCTTCTTTGGCGCCTTGGCGCCACCCTTACCATCCTCTTCTGTTTCTGGAGCAGCGAGTTTACCGCCGTCGCTCTTCACGCCGGTATTTTGCGTTGACGGCGACGTCGCGTTCACCAATGACGATGACGACGATGAAGATGACGATGCTGACGACGTCGCTGCTTCGTTCGCTTCCTTCTTGGTTGTGTTTGCCTCCACGGACGGGATGCTGGACGTCTCCTCCTGCGAAGGTGCTGCCGGCTGTTGCGTCGCTTTCGTTGGAGTTATCGGCGATGGTCTCGTCACCGCTTCGATCTCCACCGTCGGCACCTCGCTACTCGACGCGGACGATTTCGCGCTTGTGTCGACTTCGAGGCGCATCTTCTTCGCAACAGGTTCCAAGGTGACTTCAAGCGATGGCGTTGATCGTTGCTGTTGTTGTTGCTGCTGCTGTTGATCAGAATTCTGATTGCTGTCTGAACTGCTACGGTTTTTACTGGGCGGCTTCTCGGATTTTGGAGCGTCGTCGATGTTTCGCGTAACCAATTCGGCACTAGTTCTACTCAAATGCTCCAGAGCATCTTTCATCTCCTGTTCTTTGCTCTTCCGCTCGGTCTTTTTCTCAGACAGATCTGCAGCTACTACATCGGCCGGTTCTGTCACCACTGCTTCTCGCTTCTCGTGTTGCGACTGCGATTGCGATTGTGACTGCGATTGCGTCTGCGACAGCGGCTGCGGCTGCTGTTGCTGCTGTTCGACACGGCGTCTCTCTTCGCCGCCATGCAACGCTGCCATATCCGTGTATTGTTGTAGAGTCACAGCTGGATCCACCGAATATCTAGACGACTTTTTCTCGGGCTCCTTCCGTTTCGTTGTCGACGACGACGACGATGACGAGGATGTCGAAGATTCCGGTACAGTCTCACGCTGTCTAGAGGAACTGCTAGACGAAGTGGGCTTGCGCACCGTGGAAGCGGTGGATGTCGGTGGATTCAGTAGACCACATTGAGCGAGACTCTCATAGGCCGACGACACGCCGCCAGACTGCATGGAGAACGGATTCAGGCCGCTTAGGGTTAGCGGCGTGTAGAGAAGGCTGGGATTTGTAAAGAGAAATGGGAACGGTGAGGGGGTAGGCAGACTCGCGGACGAAACGGCGGACAAAGTTGATGGACCACCGGCCGAGGATTTGCTACTGGTCGTTGGCTGATCCAATTTGCTGCTACGTGACTTGCTGCTACCACCGCCACCTCCACCGCTGCCGCTCATGGTCGACGAGGAGGTATTCTTACCGCTGTTGCTACTGCCAGCCGCTGAACTCACAACCGGATTATTCGCGTCCGCCGCGGCTGCAGCTGCCGCTGCCGCCGCCGCGCTGCTGGTTGCCGCTTGCGCGTTTAGTGCCGCCTCCATGCCCGCTAACGACGGCAGACCTAGTCCAGCTAGATTAGCGAACAGCGAATTCGTTAGGCTCATATTGCCCAAGTTACCGAGATTACCGAGACCACCGAGCGCGCCCAGATTCGTCAGACCGCCGAATGGCATTAGCAGCGGATTCTTGGGGTCAAAATTGCCGAGCGACAGGCCCGACAGCAGAGAATTGTTTAAATTGCCGAGCGGGAAGTTGAGGCCGGACGCCATTGACGTGGCCGCCAGATTGGCGGTATTCGCTGACTGTTGGCTCGTAGGACTGGGCATCATGGGCGGTCTGCCCGGGCTCTTGCCCTTGTTTACACTGCTGCGCTCGTTACCCGATAGTCTCTTCTGTAAATCATGCGGAAGGTTGCCGCGTTCCTTCACAAGTTCCGCCCATTTCGGATCAACGTCGAACATTGGATTCTCCATTAGCCATGTCCCGAGTCGTTTCAGCTGAGGCGCTTTACTTCCGGTTACCTGAAGAATAGAGGCTTAGCTTTCGTAACTGAATTTAGAGAAGATTCAATGTTTATCTTTGTAAAAATAATAAGAAATAAATATAAATTCTATAAATCTTTACAATTATGCTTGAAATAAAAAATTATTATTTAAAAGATAGTGATATATCCGAAAGTGTTAGAAATACAATATAACTCTTTATTGATGTTTCATAGTAAAATAAATGAAAATTGTGTATTATTTCAGAATATTTAGCACACATCAAAATATATTAAATAACAATTAGCTTATACTTAAATAAAACATATTACATGATCTAAATTTCAAGTAGTATCAATACTAAAAAAATTCAATTAATTTATCTAGATAGAAAAGCAACTTCACGAATTTTAAAATCCACAAACTAAAAATTTATTATTGTTACAATTGTGTGTTATAAAAGTATGTATAATTCTGAATAGCATACCTTCTTGCCAGTTAATCGGTTGATAACCGCAACATTTTCCTCACCGGTGAGCTTTTTCCAATCCAACAAGGACGGATCGACGCGCGGTCTGCGTCGTCGAGGAGCATTTAAATATTCTGCACTCAGTTGCTCCGACATCGCACTTTGTTCTGCCAGCCATTTGTTCACCTTCGCCTCATGCGAAAATGACCCGATCTTGGATGAGTACTCGGCGACTTTGTTGATGTCCGCGATCATTGCCTCGTAACTCTTTCGATGACTGCTACTCGACGAAGACGGATGCGCCGAATTGAACGCTTGCTGCTGCTGCTGCTGCTGTTGTTGTTGCTGCTGCTGCTGCTGCTGTTGATGTTGCTGCTGCTGCTGTTGTTGCTGCTGCTGCTGCTGTTGTTTCTTCATTTCACGACTCTGCTGCTCGGCCTGAGCCAGTAAAGCGGAGAAGGTATCTTTGTGCGAGTGCAACGATGGCGGCGGTAAAACGGATGTAGAGGAACTCGAGGCTCGAGAAGACGGAATCGATGTAACTGTAATAGAGAACGGTTTCTGGACACTCGATGGAGGATTGGGAAGACCGATAGGCGCCGATGTCGGAGTCACGGTCACGTTGGGCGTAATCGTATTCTTCTTACTGTGCTCGAGATAATGGCCGCTCTGTTGCTCCTTCGCAGCACTCAGCCCCAGCACTATTTCATCCAACTTCTTGCGCTTCTTTTCCTTTCCGACCACCGGCTCCTCTGTCGGCTGTCAAAAGATAAATTAGATATTCAACAGACTTAACTGAACGTAAACTTGTTGGTATCTTGAAAAGAAATGCACTCACGCAAGATTTCCTTTTCATAAGTTTGTCCAGCATGCTATCCAATTTTCCTTTATTGCTACTGACTTGTTTATTCTTGTTCGGCATGGAAAAGTCTTGCACCTCGTTCATCATATCCTTGTTACTATCAGAACTTGATTTTGGATATCTAAAATGTAATCATTGTAATATTTTCATAAAGATATTTACAATATTAATTAGACATTTCATCGAATGTCTTACCCAGCGGATAGATCGATGGGCGTCAAGGTGCTCGACGTTCCAGGTATAACGGTCGTTTTTCCCGGAACGGTGTACTTCAGATCGAAAGGTATATTCTGTGTTCGCGTTTGTTGGTGTGCCGGGGGTGGTTGGACCGGCGTGGAACGTCGCGATTCTTCGGACTGGGATTCGTCGTTGAGTTCCCAAGTGGTCGAGCCAGAGAGAACGACCGGTTTGCTGAGCGGTGCGGGCGACGGCGTACTCAAGTGACTACTGTTGAGAAGCGCGTGAAGCTTGGCTGTAAAAATAACCGAGGCAGATAATCGCTACAGTAAATTTGTTCATAGTTATTAATAATGACGATCAAACATGTGACCGCGTTATTAGTTTACATGCGACTTAAATTACCTCGCTCAGTTTCTACGTCAATGGCGATATGCCTCTTGCGTTTCTTCGAGGCGGAGATGTTGTTCCCGCTCGCTATAGATCTGGACACTCCGTGGTCCGTGGTGATTGTTATCACTTCCGAACATTCCTTCTCGTTTTGCGTAAGCTCTAGCTCCTCGCCGGCAGTGAAGTTCACCGACACTGGCCATTCTTTGTGTTCTATCGCGTGCACGATGTGCATTAAACGAGCTTCGATCGCATGCTCCTGAAAAGCGAAGTCAAATCGATAAGTAAAATGGAATTTGAGATGTATAATAAACTACACTCAACTTGTATGTAACAAAAGTAATTTTTAAAGGATCAAAATGTATTTTTTTTCTTATATTTATATATTTTTTTATCAACGTGGAAACATAAATAAGATATCAAAAGTTAAAAAAGTTTACCTTCGGCCACTTTATCGGTGCATTAGTGCAACTGTGCGCCAGAAGTTGCATCACCGTAGGCTCGTTATTGTACTCCGCCGGCTTGTCTCGCAAAACGAACGTGTCGATCTGCGTTAGTCGCGACAACGGCTTTATCACCTCCAGATCCGGGAACATTGCCTTCAATTCCGCTGCCTGGACGCTGCACTTATCCTCGATCTGGGGAATCTTTGCCTTCTCCTTGGTAACGTCCAAACTCTTTGTTTCTTGCGTCTCTACCTCTTCTTTAACTGGTGCGTTATCCGGGTTTACACTTTTGTTATTATCTCCTTCAACAACAGGTTCGATAGTCTCAACACTTTTCTCGACACTTTCGACCTTTTCTTTAGTTTCTGCCTCATTTTTCTCGGCCGTTTCCGTCGCGACGTCTTGCGCTTGCGACTCCTCCGACTTCTCGGCGGGTTCGGCTTCGTGTTTAGCGTCTTTTTCCTGAACCTTGTCTTCCTTCTCGAGTTCTACAACAGCAGGACTCTCCGCGCTCTCTGAATTAGTTTCCTTCGCGATCTTTTCATCAGCCGACTTGGCAGTGCCTGTCTGATCGGTGCTATCGCATTTAACTGGCTCGATCGCTAGTTCGCTTATTTCCTCGCTCTTTACAGCGACATTGTCCACATTCGATGCTCTCGCAATCGTGGTGATCGTCAACGAACTACCGATAGGTTTCTCTTCGGGTTTAGCCTCCGTTTTGACGATAGTCAATTCCACCTGACTTTTCTCAGAGTCCACGTTCTCGGATTTCTTATCGATAATGCTTTGGTCTTTGTCCTTTTTCGCTCCAACTTTTTCAATCTTTAAAGTTCCCTCGCCTTTCTCGAGTTTCACGAGTATCTCGTCCTTGTCGAACTTCAAGATATCTTCTCTACTCTCGATCTTTATCGCTTTCTCGGATTTATCCATTACTTTAGGAGTCTGCGTGCTCGCATATATTCCTCTCGTAAGAAGCTTGTGAAATGAAAAGTCCGGATCGTTTAGTATAGTTATGTCGGTACGGCCGAGACCGTGCTTCGCCGCTCCAAGTAACAATTCCTTGTCGTGTTTCCCCGGTTGCCACCAATCCGGCGTATCTCCTGACGGTTGGCACAACGAGAGTCGTTCCTCGAGATGCGGATGCGACAGGATCTCCTCGCGGATCTTGCTCAGAAGATCGACGCGATCGAGTATTTGTCTCGCTTTGGCAGGACTCAGCTGATCCACTGGAACATCTGTAAAATCTGCAACGTCAACTAAATAAAATACTTTACATAAAACAAAAAAATTATATTCACACGTATGAATATTTTATTTGTATAATTCTATAAATATAATCGAAATAGATTAGATGATAAAATATTAGAAAGAACGCACCTTCCTCTTCGTTTAATTTCGCATTGCAAACTTTCTTGCACATTGCTCTAAACGACATATAGTAGTCCGTGAGATCGTTATCCGTCTTTTTGTCGAATCGAGCAATACTTTTGAACTTGGTCCAGTCGTATTGGGCCTTTTTTCTATCGTAATTGACGCCGTATGTAGACACTACCCGTAGGAACTCACTCTCTTCGCGGCGGGACCACTTCGCCTTTTGCTCCTCGATACGAGTACGTTCCCGTTCCTTCATAGTGGCCTCCATTTTTTCTCTTTTCTCCATCTTCTGTAAGCGCAACATCAACGCCCAAATAATGCAAAATTTTTTAAAATGACTAACAGAGTAACGATAATAAATATATTATATACTGACCAAAAGGTACATCGCCAATTGTTGCAAATCCCATCCTTGCATATTCAAGGGCGGTTCGTGCATCATGCTGGTATGATTCATAGTAGTGGTCTCACCCTCCATTCCCATCTTTCCGGGTTTCGGAATAACTTTAACGTCCTCCTTTTTATTAACGCTTCGTTGATAGGAGGATATCACGCGACGCAATCGTGTATTAAGATCTACCACGGACGGCCAAGTCTTCTCGTCATCTGGCAGAAGACCGTCGTTGCCATCGTGGCTGCTGCTGGCTTCCGGTATCGGCGTATCCGCCTTACTCGAGATAGAGGGAGAATCCGCCGGTGTTTCTCGACTAAACTTATCGGAATCTTTCGAATCTTTCGTCATTCCGGGAGACTCGCCGTCATCCACATCGTTCTCCAGNCTATTATCGTCTCTACTGCTGCTGCTGAAATTTTGGAAACAGTCATAGGATGAGGATAATGTCAAATGTTCTTGCTTTTCTTTTTCACTAAAACAACCAAACACTCGTTCGTTGCGCCTGTACGTGTATAATAAACTTTAAAATTAATTTAAACGATATTCCCATCTAAATTTTATCCCGCGATTAGAATGAAGAGTACTAGAAAAAAAAGAGGATGGTGTCTTGATTCAATTTATCGTTTCCTCTCTCGATGTTTCGTAACGTCAGCTATAAATAGGTAGGTAGCAAAGTTAGATGATCTATTTTAATGCGCGCAGTTTTTTCATATATGCGATAAAATATGTCTGACAGAAAAATCTTGAAAAGAACGATGCCACGTTCTCAATGTCGTGGTTCCAATTAAATTCCGTTTCTAATTCTTGTCGTATGTGCACAGCACTCACACGTCGATAATATTCCGCGAAGAGGAATATCGAGAGACGTTAGACAGTGAGAGCTAAAGTGAACATTTTATACGCCATTCTATTGCTGAAAATAAAAGCTATGACCGTACAAGCGTATATATAAATATATATAGAAAGCGGTGCAAGCGGCATAAGTGTTAGGACAGTTAGGCAGGGCGTAAAGAAGACGAAAGAAATAGAGAAAGAGAGAGATGAACAAATAACGAATATAAAGAAAAAAAAATACTAAGGTACTCACTCGGCGGTACTCTTGTTCTGAGAGTTCTGGAAAGGGGGAGGACAGCTTGTAATGAAAGAAAGCGCGGGGTCAGTCCTCATCTGGTCGTAATTCTCATAGCCGTGTTTGTAGCAGCCGACTATTAAGGATTTATCTGCTGTCGAGTCCCACCATTTCGCCGGTCGTTCCGTCAACTGTGGAGGGTCTATCGGCAACGCACTGCAGGGCGGTTTCGATTTACAAAGTTTGCCAATTTACTTGCGTGCCGATATCAGTGTGTATTTATTTATTTAATAAAAGGGAAAATTTTAGTTAAATTTATAAAGGGATCTTTCAAAAGGGAGATCTCCCTTCGCAGCGACGCGGGATTTCCTCTCGTACGAAATTTCAGAAAGATAACACGACACACAAAATATCCGAAGTTCCCTCCCCCCTCCCCCACGGAGAGATTTTAATAAAACACACGTTTCCGATTATCTCCCTACGATTACAGTGCACTGCTTAGCGACAAGTCCTATGGCTTACCACTCTGTTGCAGAGATTCGATCATCCTCGCGACAGTTTTACCAAGTGTGCAAGAGCGTCTCTCTCTCGTAGCAATTCGCGGGCGCACGTGTATATATGTTAACGTATTGATACGTGCATACAGGATGGGAAATAAAAACGATTTCATATTAGTAGCGTAGGATAAAAAAAACGAACTTGGTAGTCGTTCTGCAGAGCTACGTGGACCAACGGCGATCCGGGCTCTATGAGCATTCCTCATACATGTATAGCTCCCAGGGTATCAACAAATACATCGCACATGCAACTATGCTAAGCTCCGTGGTAAGCACATATGTGAGTATACACGAATCCGTGATAGATGGTAGTCTATGGTATGAAAAAGCGTGAGAGGAGAAGAGTGACGCGGACTCACCTGACGTGAACGCCATCGGAGATGTGCTGCACCAGATCGCCGATAATCTCGTGTTTGATATAATACAGCATTCGCACGCGCAACAATACTCTGCAAGATACAGGACAATCAATCAAATTCTCCGAATAGGAATTCATAAAAGATCGAGGAATTGAATAGATAACTGTCGTTGCACTCAACATCTTTATGTTAAAAAGGAAAATACGAGCTCTTGAGAATTAAAATAATCAAGAAAAGAGCAAAAGGAAGATAAATATTACTCGCGATCGAACCACAATATTATTTAGAAGAAAAATTTCGCGTAAGCTGATTTAAGATCGTTATCGCATCCATACTCCTCTATTTGCAATTTGCAGCTCTATTTATAATTACTTATTGGCGTGTCGACTGAGATGCTTCCTGTAATTGCTCTCGAGAAAGATGTCACCGTCGAATTTCTCCGCGTTGCTCCAATGATTGGGATCACTCGGTCCGCCGTTAATGACTGATCCCCGAGTCTCCCTGCCCTCTCGAACGCGGCCCTTCTTCTTTTGTCGACTGTTCCTGCCACCGGTGTTCACCGATATGCACTTGACTTTCTCGCCGTTCTCGATGGGCGTGATGAGATCCCAAATGAAGCTACGGATCTTTTCGTCGCCGCGATAATAGCGCAGGCAGTAAAGCAGAATGACGCGAGCGCAATCCTCAACGTCGACCTCGCGCCAACCGCGACGGAACTGGCTGTGCTGCAGAATCTCTTCCCAGCGGCCCCAGCCAAACGTCAGCAGTCCACGCTCGACCTTGAAACATTCGCTGCGCGCCCAACTGCCGTACACCACCTCGCCCTCATGCGGCACGTACTCATCGTAAAACTTGCGATTCTTCTTGTTGAACCTGTCGCGTCGTTTCTTGCTTCTGCCAGACAGGCCAATGCTCGTGTCGTCATCGCTGTTCTCATCTGAGCTGTCTAACTCGGACATATCAACCACCGATTCATCGTGACCGTAACGCTTAATTTGCGTTCTTCGCCGAGGCTCGGATATCACTAACTCGTCCTCCTCCTTCTTTTCCGTGGTATCGATCTCGGCCTTCTTCGCCCACTTTTTCCAGAAATCAGGGTCATCTATGTTGATGTCCGATCGGTTCGACGAGCATGCGAAGCTCGCCTTCGAAAACGTCGAGCCCTTTTCCGCTTCTATAGTGATAACCTGAGTTCTTCGTTCAAGTATCTGTTCGATATCTTCCTCACAAAACTTGTCGCCAGCATTGTCATCATCCATAATAGCGCCGTAAGCGCCCTTCTTTAGCAGATCCTCTATCTCCTTCTTTGTCAACTGTTTATTGCTAGGTTCTTTCCCACCTTGACTGGTATTCATGGATTGTAAAATTGCTTTATCGAGACCCAATTTTAGAGATGCCTTGTCAAACATTTCTCGCTCATATGTATTGCGGCAGAGCAAACGGTACACTTTAACCATCTTCTGCTGCCCAATTCGATGACAACGAGCTTGCGCTTGCAAATCATTCTGTGGATTCCAATCGCTATCGTAGATAATAACAGTGTCGGCTGCAGTTAAATTAATGCCAAGTCCACCTGCTTTCGTGCAGAGCAAGAAGACGAACCGATCCGAGTCGGGTTTACTGTAACGATCGATGGCGGCCTGTCGCAGATTTCCGCGAATTCGACCGTCGATTCTTTCGTACGGATACTTCTTGTACAACAGATAATCCTCAAGCAAATCCAGACATTTCACCATCTGGCTGAATATCAAGACTCGATGACCACTGGCTTTCAGTTTCGGCAGCAGCTTGTCAATTAGGACCATCTTTCCGGAGCTGTTCACCAGGGCATGATAATACGCTTCGGAATCTTCTTTCTCGCCAGTCTTGTAATCCAACTGTATCTGATCCTCAGCACCGTTCAACAAGAACGGATGGATGCAACACTTTCTCAATTCCATCATCGTGTTCATAAGATTCGGAATGTTGGCCGACGTAGTGCCCTTTGCAAGAAACGAGAAATTTCTCTCGAGAATACCACGATAATATTTCTTTTGTATGTTGGTCAGTTCCACTTCAACGACGGTTTCCTCCTTTGGAGCTAGCGATTTCTCAACGTCTTCCTTCAGACGACGTAGCATCATTGGTTTCAAGAGAAGTTGCAGCTTTTGCACTTCGCCTTCGCTACTCAGATTACCAAATTCCTTCAGGAATGCTTCATTACTTGCAAACTGTTGCGGTTCGAGGAAATTCAATAAAGAAAACAGTTCGTTGACGTTATTTTGCAATGGCGTACCTGACAAAAGTACTCTGTGCTCCAGATTCAATTGTCTGAGACCTTCGAGGAGTTTACAATTTCGGTTCTTTAATCGGTGAGCTTCGTCTATAACGCAGAGTCTCCAATTGTACCCACGTAATTCATTAAAGTCTGTTATAATGATCTCAAACGTTGTTATCAACACGTTGAATTTTACTAAATCTTTAATTTGCTGTCCCTTCTCATTCTTGTAATAAACTTCGTATTCCTGAAGCATGGTACGACTTGCCGCACTGTAATTTAAGTTTGTATCAGTGACAATTCAGTCTGCCTTTGCACATAGATAAAATTGGTTTAATATACTTACGATCCGTGATATACCACGACATTCATGTCGGTCCAGCTCTCGAATTCTCGCTGCCAATTTGGAATGGTCGACAATGGAGCTATGATCAAGAATGGTCCGCGAATTCCGTACTTGTAAACCGCGTCCACGAATGTCAGAGACTGAATCGTCTTTCCCAAGCCCATCTCATCGGCGAGAATACAATTGTGTCCGTTGTACCATGAAAATAGCAACCAGTTTAACCCTTCCAATTGATACGGTCTTAAAATGTTATTACTCTTGTAAATTGGTGACTCTTCCAACTTCACCCAAGCTGCAGCATTCGGTTTTTTTTTCGGCTGAAACAACATAAGAATTATACGTGAATTTATATAACAAAACGTTATAAAATAATAGATTTAAATATGAAATTTTTAATTTTGTTTAAGAAAAATTATATACCTTCCACTGTTCCTTTGGAGGCACCTTATTGAATTTCACGAACTGAGCTATTTTTTCGGGATCGACGTCTTCTTCTAATTCCCAGGTAGAATCTTCGTATTGCAGAGATCGCCATTTGACCAAGAAGTGTCGAACTGTTTCTCCAGTAGTTGGATCTGTGTGAGTAGCTTCATCCAAGACTCGATCAACTTCGACGAAATCTGGATTGAAGGGATCATCTTCGGTCTAAAATAAAAAAAATTTTTCTTAAAATAGAAGGATTAAAATTTATGTTAACTTTTAACACGCAATCATATATCAATATATGATATATATATATATTTCATAAGTTACGATAACAAATATCAAGTACATTTTCGAAAATGTTGGTGTTTTGTTGTTGCTTCTGCTTGAACCTTTTCAATTTAGCTTGAATACGTTTATCTCCTTTATACATTTCTTCTTCCGTTCTCCACTCGCAATGTAAATACGAAAAATTTCGATATTTAACGAAATATTCTTCGACTTCGACGAATTGTGGCTTCGTCTCGACAACAGCGGTAGTCTCGGCTGGTTTCGTATCCATAGGAGGTTCTTCCGGTTTCTTTACATCCTCTTTTTTCGCACTATCGGCTTCATTCTTTTTTTCATCTTCAGTTGTAGCCTCGGTTTTCGCTTCTTTCTCGGTATCTTCCGCATCTTCTTTTTTCACGGAATCATCAGCTGTTGCATCTTTATCAGCAGATTCTTCTTTATCTGCATCTCCATTCTTTTCTGGAGGCGCTTCTACCTTAGGTATCACGGGCTTAATTTCTCTCTTTCCCATTCGAGAGCATAAAATATGTTGCACAACCATAGAATCCTCATCCGTAGTGTTCTACAAAACGGAAAAATACAATTAAAAATTTAGAAAATATTGTAACAATCTGTAAAGCCGAAGTATTTAGTAATCCGAAAGATACATACAATGTATACAAAGTTGGGTTTGTTAGGACCGATTTCGCCGCCCTCACCACCTTCCTTCTTAGCAGCAGCGGGCTTTGAAGCATTTGCACCCTCCACTTTTTTCGAAAATTGAGCATCTTGTATAGGAACGTCATCGTCTGAGAATCGTAACATCACGTCGTCTACATACTTCTTGCGGTGAGTATTTCTTGCGGAACGCCGCTTATTCATATCGTCACCAGCTTCCGGTGACGGCGGAGGCGTTGCCGCTAGTTCTTCACCGTCAGAATCAGGAGCGATACGACTCTTGCGTTTCCTATAAAAAAAAAAAAACAAAATTTAATAAACATAGTAATTGTGTTGTTCGATAATATATGCTAATTATAAAATATTGATTAATAAAATGTAATTACTTACTTAGAACTTCTTGAATTTTTCCCTCCAGCTGACTTGCCAGTACTCGATCGTTTTCTAGCTGCAGCTTTCTTTTTACTGCCACTCGCATTTTCAGTGGTCGCAGTAGTTGCTTCCGAGTTTTCCTCTTTTTTATCCCCTTCCGTAACATCCTCTGTCCCAGTTTTCTCTTTGCCTTCTTCCTTTACGTCGGATAACAGAGGTTCGTTGGTGGAAGAATCAACTTGCTCCTGATCACCCTGTATGGACGGTTCACAGACCTTCGTCTCGGCGTCCTTAACAGCACTGGAATCCGAAACAGCAGTTTCTTCGTTTTCACGTACAACTTCATCATCAGCGGACTCAGACTGAGTAGTTTTTCTATAAGAGTAATAGTAAATATAACACTATTTTATATTACATAAGTAATATACTTATACCTTCATACTTACTTCCTGTTACGCTTTGTGGAGTCTTTATCTTTATCTTTATTCCTCTTCCTGGCCACTTTTGGTGATTTCGGTTCCTTGGGTGGTTTTGGTTCTTTCTTAGGTTTCGGCTCTTTGGGCTCTTTAGGTTCCTTCGGTTTGCGCGGTTTTCGAGGCGATCGTGATTTTCTACCCTTATTCCATTCTTCCTCCATATCTCCGGAAGACGGCTTGATATCTTCCGAATCTGCAGCACTGTCTACTATATTGCTGCTGTCACCTGGAGTAACTTTATTGTCCGACAAAGGTTGCTCAGGTTGCTGAGTGGCAGTGGTAGGCGCAGATGCCTCTTTATCGGCTTTTTTACGACTTTTCTTTGCTCGCGGCGTACCTTTGCTGCGACCACGTCCAGTAGTACTGGAAACCTATTTGATAGATAACAAATAATTTTTGTCAAATAAAAACTGTAATATTCGCATAAATTTATAAATAAAAATAAATGAAAATTTAAAAAGTCATGATATTAAAATCTATATTTCTTACGTGTAATCTCGCACATGACTTTATAATTTTTCTTTAATTTTAATTTTAATAGAGTTAATCTAATTTAGTAGTAAATGGTAATATTTTTATCGACATTGAAAGTTATTCTTAGATTTGAAATATATAGATTAAATATCTCTTTTAAACAATATTCATCACTTAACAAAGAAATTATATACTTTATTTTTTAATACACAATCCAAAATGAACACTGTAAAATATTAAAATTATCACTTTTGTGTCATGTTTATTTCAAAATGTATGAATATTTTCCCCATAACTACAAAAAAATGTCTCGCGTATAATTTTTTTGTTTCTTTTTATTATATAAAAATTGTGAAAAATACTTTTCAATCAATCTTAAACTAGCATTCAATCATCTTTTTACCTGTGGACTATCAACTACAGCAGCTGTAAACATCGGCGTTTGTAGTATACACTGCGGACCACCATTACATTGATCATTTGTCTCATGCTGCTGTAATGCTTGCAATTTTTCCTGCAAGGCAACAATCTTTTCCTGATTTTCCGGAGCCGGTGGCATGCAGTATAGTTCCTGTAACTGTTGTTGCAGCGCAGCTCGTTCTTGATGATGCGTGAGCGGCGCACAAGATGTGCCAAAACTGCCAGTTGCGACTGGGGTTTGCGTAGGATTAGTTGTCATGCTGTACATGTTCGGCATCGTGTTGCCGGTGACAATGTCGCCACCAGAATGATACTGTTATTCGAAAACAATTGATATCAGTGGGGAATATATTGTCGTAATTGATTACATAAAAGGTATTTCATAGATATATTTAATTATAGCATAATTAAATATTTATATTTAAATAATAAAATAATTAAATATATAATTATTTTATTTAATAAAATTAAAATATATTATATATATTCCTTGATAATATTGACAATACCTGATGCGATGTTTGAGAATTTGGCACGGGAACCGCAGCTTGATGCGGCGGCAACACTATACCGGTGGTCTGACTGACCGCGGGTATCTGCTGTGCGTTTAAATGACCGGGTGGCACCTGAGCGGTCTGCAGCTGGGACGTTGGATTTTGTATCGGCTGTGTTTGCATCTGCGGTGGTATTTGAGGTGGTATCAGCGCAGCGCCCTGTGGCATCATACCAACTTGCTGAGGTTGTATATGAGATGGCTGGGCCTGTGGCGGTGTTACCGTTGTCGATTGCGCCTGTTGCGTAACGCAAGTTGGACTCTGCTGAGCCACCGGTTGCACCAATTGTGGTTGTGGTTGCGTCAATTGAGCTTGAGGCTGTGCCATTTGAGGCTGCGGTTGCACTAATTGAGGCTGCGGCTGTCCCAATTGAGGCTGCGACTGTCCCAACTGTGACTGTGGCTGTCCCAATTGGGCCTGAGGCGGTGGCGGAATTTGTTGAGGTTGCACCGGCTGTGCTTGATTCAATACAGGTTGTTGGGACTGAGGAATTTGTGATTGTTGAGTAGATGCAATTTGTTGCAGTTGCTGCTGTTGTGATGGTGATTGCGATTGAGATATTTGCTGCTGTGGTTGTATTTGCTGATTCATTTGAACGGGTTGTGATTGACTCATCTGAGATTGTTGTGGCGATTGTAGCTGCTGCTGAGGAGGCGGTATCGTTGTCTGAGGCTGGACTATTTGTGACTGAGCCACGTGATGCTGTTGCACTGATTGCTGCACCGATTGCTGCATCGGTTGCTGCACTGGCTGTGGAGGACAATTAATAGACTGTTGCTGAGTATGTTGTGGTTGTGATTGCTGTGCTATAGCTTGTTGTGGATGCGTTGTACTACTCAATGATGGCTGATGTACCTCTATATTTTGTTCTTGTGGTTTCGTTTCGCACATACCCGGATTCTCAATACCAGAAACGGGATTTTGAATTGGTGCAGCAATCGTTTGTTGTTGTTGTAATGACGTAGTCACATTTGTGCACTCCATATTGCCACTTGTGCTGGACGCAGGAAGAGACTGCACCGTTTCAATCGAAGATATACTCGCCGGTGTAGGTATATTTCCCACCGTAGATGTGTGATCCAAGGATAAATTGTTTTGCGAATTATTTTGTGCCGATGTGTCAACTTGTGGTGGGCCGAGTTGAGCTGTTACGTCCGGTTGCTGATTCTGTTGAGCGCTCTGATGCAAAGAAGGCTCGGGTTCTGATTGTTTCGGGGTTTCGATCGGGTTCTGTACGACGTTCTCCGTTGTCGTCGTCGGTTCTCTCGTTGTGTTCGTCGTTGTCGTTGTTTCCACAACGTTATGAACAGTAGTCTCCGATCCAGCGACGGGGAACATCGGAGTACTCTGTTCGGATACTATCGGTGTTTGTTGAGGCTGCTCTACCATGCCACCTCTGTCCTCGTTAACACCAATACTTGGCCTAATCTGTGACTGCTGCTGCTGTTGCTGTTGCTGCTGCTGCTGCTGCTGCTGTTGTTGTTGTTGTTGTGGGTGCGATTGCCATTGAGTAGGCATTGGCATTCTGGGCCCCGTGACCTGGCCTGGCATTGGACTTTGTGCCGTCGGTTGCTGTGGCAGAACATTCGGTGTCTGCGACATTGGCGGACGTGCTTGGAACTGATTATACTGATCCGGAGTGGGAACGCTGGAGTTGGACACGGCAACTCCCGGCATCACCATCTGCTCAAGAGCCTGCAGAGTAGTCTGCTGCGCTGATGGATTCATTTGCATAGATGTAGGCGGACACGGTGATACTGACATTGTGTTAGCCTGATTGCCCTGCTGATGAGGAAGTTGAACGTGAGGATGCGGTGATAGGGTGGTAGGTTTGGCGGGCGACATGATAGGTCGGGGTGACATCTGCTGCTGCACTGCCGGCGGACGCGGAGACATCTGCGGCCGCGGCGACATTTGCGGCGATAATTGTGGAAAGGCGGCACGATACTGTGGACTCGTCGAGTGCTTAGCTGGTGCTGTACCAAATTGTTGCTGTGACGGTGCTGAATGTTGCGGCTGATTAAACATCGACGTGGCATGATGGGGATATTGAGGATCCATTGTCGACTGTTGCTGCGCGTTCGGGTGTTGAGGAGTATGTTGTGGATATTGTTGAGGATGAGATGGATGCGGTTGATGAGTAGGATGTGTCGGATGATGATGTGGCATTCTCGCTTGGGGTGGTTGTTGAGCCTGCTGTTGCTGATGAATCGCCGATGCAAAACCAGGGTACCCGGGGGACGTCTGATACATCGCCGCTACCGAATTGCCTTGTTGATAATGTTGCTGCTGTCCAACCATGTGCTGATAGACTCCGCCGGTCGCGCCGGGTTGCATCGATTGATGCAAAACTCCCATGTTGCCTATCATTCCCTGTTGACCAAAATGTTGTTGCTGTTGCTGTTGCTGTTGCTGCTGCTGCTGCTGCTGCTGTTGCTGCTGCATTTTTTGATTAATAACGCCAGCTTGGTCCTGCTGATGAGAATACTGTGGTGGCATATGTTGCCTGTACGTGGCAGGTTGCGGAGCCATCTGATTGTAATGCCTCTGCATTTGTGGATAACCACTTCCGTTACCCGGCCAACCTTGTTGGCTAGGGTCCATATTCATGTTGGCTCTAGCCATCGAGTGTTGCTGCTCCATAGAATACATATTGTCATTGTAGCTAGGATACTGACCACCGCTACCCGGATGAGGCCCCCTGTGCTGTTGCGGCGCAATATTGCGAGCCTGATTTTGAAACGCGCCCGGCACCATAGCACGCTGAGGTGTGGGGCTATCGAACGTACCGAGATTTTGGTTGAACATGTTGCGCTGTGACGGATTTTGCAATTGATTCGAGCCACCAAATTCAGATCCGCCAAATGAGGTTAATTTTTGTATTGGAGATTCTTGAGAAATGTTGTAGGATTGGCTAATGTAACTCCCTCCTCCATTAGGGCCGGAATTCAGACCGTCTCTGGACACCGCTACGGAATTATTCGCAGGCGCAGGATCGAAGTGATCGTTCCCTCCGAGATCAGGAAGAGCCTCGAGCATCGAGCCACTGACATCTTCGCCAAACAGATCGTAGTCCATGTCTACGCTGAAGGACTCCTCGTCCCCATTTCAGGCTTAGGAGAATATTGTACGATCTCTTTTATAGCCAGTAACGTGCCCATGGTAAACCCAAGCTCTTGCTGTCTGAAACAATCGAAGAAATTTTACATACTCCGGATACTTTTCCAGGTTTCCGTGTTCTTATCTATGTAATGTGATACAGGAATTCTATCGATTCGTTGGTGCGACATACGCCAAAGGGGAAAAGCTATACGCTTATGGTTCAATTCCTCATAATCGCAATAACTTTTCCCCCTCGGAATATATCCCAGCTTGCAATATCTGGCTATACATTTATATATCAAGATCTTGGAATTATATGTGCCATTATTCCGTATACTAAGACATCCACGACAATTCTACAGAGCACGAGAAAATCGATCTAAAAGGGAAAAGAAAATAAATACGTCTATGTAAATAAAGGTACATAAATAACGTAAGAGCGATCGCGGAATTCGAGGACGATATATTACGCCGTAATTGGGGCACGCAACGTGCCATCTTTCGTGGAAGCGTTTCGCGACAGAATGTGCAGCACACCGAGATTATTTGCAAACTTGTGTAGCGGAAAAATTAAAGGAGCCTCGTCCGGATTTGATCTCAGGATCCTTCGTTTTGAAAGGCATTCTCACTGCTAAATTAAGTGCTCCTTTTTGTTACGTTTTTATTCCCTTCGCCTTTCTCGATTTTACCTAACAACCCTAAATATCCTACACTTGGAAAAGTTTCTGCGTTACGGCCTTTGCGTATCCCGGCGCCATTCGATTCCGACACAGAGGCGAACGCAATAATTTCCATGAAAGTCATGAATGAAATATCGAGGTTTCTCGGAGAAGCGCGCCGGCGGGGGAGACGGGAGGGGCATTAGGCTCGCCGCGGACAAGAGAAACAAATGAAAAGCGCTGTACGATGTGATGCGAGACGCGGAGAGTGCTATTCTTTTTCCGGTGTGGAATCGACGATCACTGATTGCGATTTCGGTATAAAATTATTCGCATGTAATCACTCAAGTTGGTCTAATGATTTAACAATGAGTCATCCATCATGCCGGAGGACACGCGGCATGCGTAGTGAACATTTTCGGCGCGTGCCGCTACAATGGCTCACAATTTTCGACCAGCCACTGTAGCGATTATTTTTTCAACGATAACGAGCGATGAAATCTATCGCGGCAGCCGAAGAGATTGAAATCAAAGGCGCGCGCGATGCCGAGGATGAGGAGAGAGAGAGAGAGAGAGAGAGAGAGGTATTACTGCTCCGCGGTGCCCAACTTTTACTGAAACGATGACAGACCGCGGAGCTTGACGGCTCGAGCGAACAATACCCGCGGCTTCCTTACGTGCAACAATATGGCATTGCCATCGTTCCGTCGGACGAAAATCGGCGCGATATCGCCGATCGATAGGCAACGTCGAACAAAACGGAGGAGCGAACGTCGGAGAGAAGGAATAAAACAGATGAAACAAAAAATTGGGGCAACGTACAAGCCTGATACACACTGACAAATACAGCGCGACGCGCGACAGTGGGGGAGAAGCAAGGGAAAGAATGAGAGAGAGAGAGAGAGAGAGAGACGGAGAAAGAGGAGAACGTTCTCGTGTCTCGTCGGAAAACGAACAAAAATACACTCACTCGATGTATGTGTGTGCGTGTGCGTGCGGCGAGTGAGCGAGACAGCGACAGCGAGCGAGCGAGCGGTCGAAACTGCATCGAACGAACGAACGAACGGTGGTAAGAAAAAAAAAAGAGAGAGACCCTACATACTTTCTCTCTTTCTCTCTCTCGCTCTCGCCGCGGCAATTCACGCTCGGCCGTATTTCATCGTCGCGTCTTTACAGCCGTGAAGTAGGAAGCCGCCTGTCGCGGGGTTATGGCATACGCTGAAATCGGCGTCGGCGGCCGAGACCGAGTCTCTCTCACGTGAGAGCGTCGTCGTCGCCGTCGGGTCACTCGCGTCGACGATGACGACGGCGACGAGCGATAGAGAGAGAGAGAGAGAGAGAGAGAAAGAGAAGGAGAGCGAATGAGAAAAACGATGGGCCCCGATGACTACGGAAAGTACGCCATTATCGCGGAAGAGAGAAAGAGAGAGACGACGCGCGAGGAAGAGAGAAAGAGAGCGAGAAGGAGAGAGATTTCCGTTCGGAGCCGTCGCCGCGAGAGAGAATTCGTCGTTATCGCGCGGCCACCGCGACGCTCAATATTCCCGACATCGGACGGCAGCGCATCACTCCGCGTCGCACCGTCTCTGCCCGCACACAGTACTCTTTCCAGCGGTGGCACTTTCTTGTAGTAATAGTGGCGGCGGCGGCGAGCGAGGAAGCGAGCCAGCCAGATGAGAGAGTACACCGTTCGCTTCGCTCCCGTTTACCGTCTCGTGGCGTATCTCGCGGCTAAGGACGCGCCGCTGCACGCCATCAGCGGCGTTTCATCAGAAAACCACCCTTGTCCGTCTGTCTGTCTGTCTGTCCGTCCGTTTGTCGCGCGCGCGGGCGCGCGCGCGCGTATACACATAAATATATACGTACGTGCGTACGTATATCGTGCGTGCGCTCACGCGATTTTCACTGACGGTGGCTGCTACGGAGGATCATCGAGGTGCAAGCGTGTCCCGCGGGCTCGAATCATTCCACACATACATCTATGCACACATCTATACATGTACGCGAGCGCGCGTATATGTGTGTATGGATATATGTATACGTGCATCTCTCACTCATTCACACACACACAACTCGCTCACTCCACTCGCCTCGTCCCCCCCTCCCCACTACGCGGAGAACCGCTCCTCTCCGTCCTCGCTTACCTCGTTCCGTCCCGTTCCAGCACGGGCGAGAGAGAAAGAGAGGGAGGCCGCCACCATACCACGCTACACTACACTACCACACCGTCCTCCCGTCCGCAAGTAAAACGCGCTCGCTTCCCGGAGTGCGTCGCCGGTGTGTTACGGACGAGAGAGCGAGCACCTCTAGCGCGCAGGCGGCCACACGAGCGGCGACGGCACCAGGCCGCACACCGCTCTCGCTCGGCGCACCACCTGGCGGCGTGCGCATCTCCCGACCTCCTCTTTTTTTTTCCTCTCCTCACTCCCTCTCTCTCTCTCGCGTGTGCGCGCTCGCGCGCCGCATCATTGTGTGCAGAGACGTGCATTCGTATCGCTGGTTCGTTCGCCGGCTCTCGGCCCGGTGTCTGTGCATTCGTATGTGTCGCGTACATCCCCCTTCCCCTCCTCTGCGCGCGCGTACACACACATGGCAGCCGAGGAGCGTACTCGCTCGTAAATTGTTTTAGGTCTGTTTTACCTGCGTATTTCGCATTCGGAGCGAAATGAATATATCTTTCTCCGGACTACGCTCCGAGAGAGAGAGAGAGAGAGAGAGAGAGAGAGAGAGAAGGACAGAAGATAGGAAGCGCAGATCAAAACGGACCGACCCGACAAGGTCCGTTAGCTCCGCTCGCTTTACCTGCGCCCCTTTTGACACTTCTCGAATTTGAGAATGAATACGTATGATGTATACTTTCGAGGGGAGAGGAGAAAGAAGGAAATGAAACGCCGAAGAAACGAAAGAAAACGTACAAAGTGTATTATTTCGGTCCCACCGCCATCGAGCTGTTGAAGGGTCTTTTCCCCGAGAGATTTTCGTCCTTCACGCCGCGGCGTCTAATTGCGAGCTGTGTTTGACCGCGGGGAGCGTGTGACATGCGGACATTCGAAAAGGGCGGACCTATCGTGTCGCTTCCTCGCGCCTTTCTTATCGCACACGTCGCAGGCCGCGCAACCGTTTTTCCGCGTTAATTGTCCGATAATATCGCAGCTAGACGCGAACCCGACGAAAACATATGTCTTTTCTCATACGTACACGTACGTACGCGCGCGGTGTAATGTGCATCCTATCGGCGATCGTATTGAGAATCGTCCCTTAGGTCTACCTCAGACGGCCTACGAATTCTCGTCAGATGGAATCTCGGGACGGAGTGCTGCTGACAGTTTCGTGCGCCGTGCATTCTGGCGCGTACGTTTTAACAATTATTTTACATATCCCCTGATGCCTCGTTTCTCGTGTTACACGATACGGCGAGATCATAAGTGAAGTTCTAACTTTTGAATTCTGACACGAAATGCAGATCGTTTGAAACGAATTTTACGCGCGACTTTTCCTACCGTCATTTGAAGCTAACGTCAGATTCTTCTTTCATTTACTATCGATATCGTGAGTAAATTAACTCTGAAACCAGAAGCACGCGAGTCCCGACGATAACTTCACGTCGCCAGCACTTAAAACTTTTCTCGTATTCTGCGATTTTAGAGGAGGCAGATCTGAATTCTAATTCTATAATCGTACTCCACGGCGTCTGGCGCCCTACTGGAAAAAGAAGCGTCGGAAAATATGCATTCTCGCCGGAATCATGTATAAAAATAATTTGCGCATACGAAAAGTACGTTTGCAGCCACTAGGCTTACACGCGGTGCGTGTCATCGCCGAATAACGTTTCTAAATATCGTACAATTGTAATTATAACAATAATTAAATAGCAATATGCAGTAACGCGATGGGCAAAACGGCAAATGTACGATAACGCAATTGAACGCCGCGACACGCCAATGGGAAATTTTAATTGTACGTTGTCGGAAACGTAAAGAAAAATGGAAACGAGGCTTTGCAAAGTGCTCGTGCTCTCTTTACAGCGGACAGATTTATGGATCCGTGTGTATATGTGTGTGTGTGTGTACACGGAGTCATGCGAATTTAGTGAAAGGATAGGCAATAACGGTGCGGGAGACAGAGAGACAGAGAGAGAAAGACAGAGAAAGAGAGGGAGGAAGGGAGAAAGACGGCAGAGAACAACGCTACGGACGAGTCGCACTGGCAACGCATCGAGTATTCAATATCGCGGGTAAAGGCGCACCGCGCAATTGGTAGCGGCAAGACAGGAGTCGAAATTACACGAGAAAGAGGACCAATCAGATTTTAGCTTATAAAGTCCGATAGCCGCGCGTAGGATATTCGATTAACCAATCGTATTCCGCAGGTATCGATTCGAATACGTCTCCCGATGTGTTCACGCTCAAATGGCAGCCGAATGCGACGGAGATGGGAACAAGAACAACGGACGAGGGTCGAGGACGACGGTCGAGGAGACAACCGCCGAATCTCTCGACAGTCCCGAGTCCGCAGGGACGGCCGTTTCCCACATTCGATCCTTGATTAATTCTCGAGTTAACAGACGACAGCCTTCAGCGGCAAAATGCCGCCGCGCTATTGTCTTGTACTTAATTTGAGAGATACTTTTCTACGATCTCTCTTTTTGGAGAAATGAAACTCGAAATGAGAGAAAGACCGTTCTCACGGTCGTTCATTAGAAACGCATCCTCATTTCTCGATCTTGTTCGAGAGTGCGTTTAGAAAATTCTATATTTAAATCCTACTCCAGAATTCCAGAAGATTATCCGCTCGCAGGCGAATGATAAGAAAAATCCTTCAAAACGCATGCATCAAGATTTTGTTGATACATGTACACAAATAGTGGAACGTGCGAACGATTTTGTAAAACGTGTATCTTAAGTAACTGTACTGTTACACATATACATACTGCGATCTTTTTAAAGACAGAATCAAACATGACACTTGCTTATAATGTCAAATGCCTGTGTTCTGCGGCGCAACAAACTCGATATAATTTATGTCAAAGAAAAAAATTCAAGCGACGTAATCTCACGACGGTTATCTTAATTATTGCAGCTCCGGAAAATTGTAATAGAGAAACACTGCAGCTGAATGATCCGCGTGTTTAAACGGAAAGACAAATCGTCGCATGCCGATCGGCCGATCGAGAGATGAAGTCTCAGGGAAATCTGCTCCTCTTGGCCGCACCGCGTTACACTTCTGGTGGCTGAGATGAGCAGCGGCTTAGAAACGTTGCATACAGACGTTACGTCCAGAGGAAAGAGAGGAAAGAAAAAAAATCGCCAAGAAAAAGCGAGACGAGGAACAGATCTGGAGTATCTGGAGACGCGACCGGTGCGTGCATCGTGCGTGCAGAATCACGTCACTCGCGGATCAAGAATCGACGGATTTACTTTCGGCATTAGGTGATCGGTACAGAGCAAGACTCACAATTGTGCGAACGGCAATCCCATCTCTTTTTGCGAAGTCCATCTGAAGAAAATAAGAAAACCAGGTAGATGATGGAAGAGCGAGAGAGAGAACAGAGAGGAGACAGAGAGAGCAAAGAGGCTGTGAGGTGAGAAGGGAAGGAGGGCTACCACACGAATGTTCGCTCAATCGTTATCTCGGTGTCCATTTTGTTTGGTTTAATTACTGAAGAGGCGTTGGTGGTGGTGGTGCTGGTGATGCTGGTGGTGGTGATGCCGCTGCCGTGGGTTACGTTGACACAACACGACGATGACGGCGATAGCCTTTCGCGTGCCGCCGCCGCCACCGCCGCCGCTGCCGTCGCCGCTGTCGCCGTTGCCACTACTGCTTTCGTGCAGCATCGAGAGACATCCGAGAAACGATCGCAACACGCACAGAAAATCGTGTAGAGAAAGGAAGAGAAATGGACAGGAACGAAGAGAGAAAGAGGAAGACACAGGGGGGGAAGGGGGAAAAAGAAAAAGACACGAAAGATCCGAGATCAAGCACAGACGCCGCGATGCGCGCGCGCGCGCGCGCTCGTACACGCGAGCGCGCGCCGATATCAGAGACGTGAATTAAACGTACGAGCGAACTCGCAAGGCACTTCTCTCGTCACGGCACGCACTTGTCACGTACATCCCCGCACTGTCTCGCAGCATCAATCCGGATCCGTCCGGTAACCTAATTTCGTGGAANGAGGGAGGGAGGGGACAGCGACGGTATTCCGTACCTGTACTTGTACTTGCGCCGTGTTCCTTCTCCCCATTCACTTGAACTCGCGTGTGTCCATGCGTACGCGCGACACGACGTTGTACGTAGTGTCGCGACAGCGTCACCAGGGTTCTCGCGCACTCTCTCCGCTCGGCCACTTTCCGCACGTTTAACACGTCCACCCGTTCATCCGTCGAGTCGACGACACACACGTACACGACACGGCCATACACATGCGCGCGCGCGGTGATCGGTGGCCATCGTTCCCGTTCTCGTTCCCGCGGTTACCACCAGGCGACGTTAATGGCTGCGCGTTCAGTAGAGTCCCTAGAAATAGGAATCTAGACAATGTTCTAGTTGAAAATAAAATGGCATTCATGCAGGGCATAAAAACGTAGAATTGTAGAACAGTGTTTGAAACTAAAACCATTCAGAATATACTCTTGATAACATTTACATTTGAGATTTGTTCAAGTTGCATCATGCCCCAACGTGCTCCAATGTATTATCCAATGAGCGCTGTATTAGAATGCGTTGGAGTAAATAGGAGCATGTTGGAGCATGCGACGCGAACAAACCTTTGGTATAAACTAATCCACTATAATTAGTTTGTATACTAGCTCAATGGAGAATTAAAAATAAAAACCAATCATGCTAAAGATCACTAAATTCTTACTAAAATACTAAACATACAATGCGATTTATTTATACTTAAGCCGGATTTATAGAACCTGTAAGCCCGAATCGCCCGAATTTACAATAGGTGTAACCTTTAAACCTTAAAAAATTAACCAATCACAAACGAAGATAAAGAGAATACTTACCATTGGTCAATTTCTTACAGCTTATAGTTTACTACACCTATTGGAGATCCAGGCTTAAAATTACCTATAGATTAGATAGAATTTCATAATTTATGGAATATAAAGTGTGACATTAGTTGCATTTATACATTTTTATTTTTTAATTGGTACAATTTTATTTTTTATAGAAAAATAGGTTTAAATATAAATATATTAAATATGCAAATCTATTCTGGTTTTTCAACAGGTACATACATTTACAGAGCTTTTTAAAAACAATTTTCTTAAGATACTTTTTATATTAAATATTAAAATTTTACATTAAATGCAA
The DNA here is from genome assembly GCA_021460005.1 of Tetramorium alpestre. Classification (NCBI taxonomy): domain Eukaryota; kingdom Metazoa; phylum Arthropoda; class Insecta; order Hymenoptera; family Formicidae; genus Tetramorium; species Tetramorium alpestre. The sequence continues at coordinate 228,345 of JAJVSH010000052.1, forward strand.
CATCATTTGCTGTTATCATTTTCATAGCATTTTAACAATTTAATCTTTTGATGGCCACATGCGTGTACTTTTGCTGTAACCACTGAATCGAACAATCAGTAATGTTGTCACAAAAGCTGAGATCGATCATCTCTAACTTAGGGCAGTTCACAAAAAATGTATAACATATCTCAGTTGTCAGGGATAGCGTACCTAACAAGTCTAATTGTTTTAAATTTTTGCACTGGGTCAGTGCTCTCAAATCGCATTCGGTGAGTTCTCTAAAAGAAACCAAGAAAACTTTTTCCAGATGTTCACAGGAGGAGAACAATCTGCGGAAGCTATCACCATGACTGGTCGTACTGCCGCTGTAAACAACCAACTATATTAATACAATTCTTTAATTGTAAATAAGAAAGCAAAAATTATTTCAAGATATATGCAAAACAATTAAAAAAAATATGATATCTAAATTGATAATGCGAGGCTCCATGAGAGCAGCAAACTCACTATTAGCAAGTTTTAATTCCTCACCCCATAGATTTTAAATTGTTAATCTGTGTAAAGTGTAACATAAAATATATTTTTACAAAGAAACTATGGTAAATACGTACCACCAACCAAAATCCACTTCCCGTAGATTTCTGCAGTCAGCGAGAGCATTAATACCTTGTGATGTAAGAGTATGTGCCTTCCATAAATCTATACTTTCCAAATCTGGACATGAGTTTCTTAATTCCATTGCAACTTCATCCACATTTAGATTCTTGTCCGTGCCTCCTATATGTAAGTGACGCATCTTCCGATTTCTCCGTAATATTTTGCACAGAGTTTGAGTTTTTATATGCGTTCTGTAAAGATCTAAACGCTCCAGAAACTCAAGATTTTCAAGATATAAAAATCCTTTGTCTTTTATCAAGTCACAATTACGTAGACCCAATTCTGAGAAAAATACATAGTGATTATATGTAATTTATTTGTAATAATAATTACATTTACATACGTACCTTTTAAATTTCTACATATCTTTGAAATTTTAAGTATGGCAAAGTCGTCAATACACAAGCAGCAATTTAATCGTAAGTGTGTTAAAAGACTGCCGCATGAATCAAGAAATTTTTCAAAATCCGGAACAGAAAAACTGTTGCACCATGAAAGATCTAATTGTTGCAAATATTTACATTTGAATGCCAAGTAGTGCAAAGCTGTCGTATCAATAATGTACCAATACGGTTTTAGATTCAAACATGTATAGAGCAAAGGGTCTTGTGCTAAATTATTGAAATGTTTATTTACTCTACTCATACGACATAAAGACTTCAAGTCTAAATTTTTTAATATTTTCATTATTAATTCGTCCTGCAAAGAGAAAATAAGAAATTGTAATAGAATAACATTACACTAAATATTATTATGAGAAATAAATTTCTTAGAATACTTTACTGGAAGTGCAGAGAAACTGCAATGTGATGGCTTTTTAGATTCATCTAAAGAAAGTTCATCTTTCATAAACTTTGAAAGTTCTTCTGACAAAAAGTGTTGCATATTATTAGATCTCTCTTTAAGAGGTGGTACATAGTAATAAAATGGTCCTAGTTGAGATATTAGCTTGCTCTCATGAAAATTCGCTACTATATCGCTAGAAATAACATTGATACAAACTTATTAAAATCATAAAGAAAGAAAATCATTAGTGTTAACAATTGCAATACCTTTTATACATAATACAATATTCATTCAATATCTTCTTAAGATGAAGTATATCCAAATGTGCATTTCTATAATCTAGTGTTAAATTATGAATATCCTTGTCCCCATGGTAAGAATATATGCAGTTAATGCTTTTTAATAGATTAGTTAAACACCATTGATAGGACTCATCCTTAGGAAGGATCAATTCTGACGTTCCTATGAGCATCACAGCATCTAATTCTGTGTAATAATCCAGTAAGCTGTGATTAAATTCTAGTCTGAGTGTTTTCGTTTTAAAGTTACACGACCGTAAAGGCGGCGAAAATATCCGCGATGTCGAAGGAACAATCTGAGGTGGTCCATTCCACAATAGAAACCATCGATTGTTAGAATCATCTCGAGCCCAAATTCGAATTATGCTGCCGGGATTATATACTTCATATATAGAAACTCTAATTGGATATATAGCTTCATGATATTCAAGATCTTTAAAATGGAAAACACAATTATAATCTCTCTTGTCAAACAGAAATATAGCTTCTGTAACAATCTCTTATTTATGAATTTAAATATTACGTACTAATATAGTCCTGACTCACAACATCCGCATTATTCTGCGGCATATAATCGCGTGATCTCGAAGGTGCTTTATCCCACCATGGTCCATAAGTTCTCTACATTAAAAAATAAACTAGAAAAGTGCTAACACTATAAAATCTTATAGAATTATATTGCTTATTGGAGTGTGGTTTTGTGTAAAAATACAGTCGACAAGTTTTAGATTCTATTCCAGTCTTAATCATAAAATCATTTAGTTCAGAAATCCATATTTCAAAAAAATTTTGATTGTTTTCTACATTACAGTGGCAGACACTGTCGAAAAATACATACCATGGCAAATGTCTGCGGAAAATCTCCATACTGTGGAAATTTGCAAGGTGGTCCAATTATATTAGCAGCAGCATACGATATGCTATAACTGCCGCCATACTGAGAACTAAAGCTAAGAACATTCTTCACAAATTGTGAGAGGAAGTAAACATGATCCCCCTTGCCTATGGGTACTTTTTCACCACTGAGATAATGACTTCCAATATCATAAGTGAAAGGATAAAAATTAGCCATCGTATGCTTTCTCTGAAACACATAAAACATATAGAAATTAATAATATGTATGTTTTTTCTTAAATATATCAAAATGCTGCATTTTATAATATATATTATACTGTAAAAATTATATAGTACCACTTCTTGAGTTAGGTGATAAAGAACTTTTTTTTCGTCTAAAAAATCTCTTCATTAAGACAGAAGATTTGTCATCATTTCTGATTCTGTAGCCAATATCAAGTATGTATAGTGATGCAAAGATTGGTCAATTCCATTGAAACTTATTAAAAGTATTTCTGTAACCAAGAACAATTACATCATTATACACATGACAATACAACACCCATTAAAGTGACAAAAACACAAAACCGACCTTTAGAATACAAGACGCCCTAAATTACCCAAACATTCTTCCTCTTTTCTCTCCTGACTTCCAATCGGTTCATCCAAACAATATGATAAACTTTGCTTAATATCTTAAATCTATGACAACACAAACTTGTTGCAAATTGCACGTAGTGAGAAACGTAAGAAAAAGGGACAGGATAATGCGCATTTTGTTTTTCAAGAACAGGGACAATGATTGCCTCTTCTTCTTCTCACGTCAATTGCAAAAGACAAATAACACTGGCTATAAGAGGATAACACTGGTTAAAGTTTTAATAGTGGAGCCCAAATATATACGAGAAGTTAATGGGCCCGATTGTTTTATTTACCACAGATCTATCTGCACGTTGCTGCACGTCAAGTGTTCTTCGGCCGAGCGCACGCGCGTGCAATTGGGACGGGGAAGGGTCAGCGGGGACGGGACGCGCATGCGTCTGAAAACCATAATCTGGGGTTACTGCATGCGGTCTGGTGGGTCCGGTGTACCCCTGACCTGACCTGAAGGTCTGCTGGTAAACATAAGAGTTGGAGAGATATAAAACGATCTCTTTTACTCCAGCGGCATTATATATTACACTAATCCTACATTGTTACATTGTAATATTAGGTGTACATAATTTTTTAGGCTCACACAATGGTAAGAATCCGTTTTCGCTGCTATGTCCGGCCCGACGATTCCGTATCCCGGGTCGGTTAACCTTCAAACGCGTTCACGATGACTTTTCCCCTTTTGCAGGACGTATTTCTAATGATCAGGCGGAAAAAATTGACGATATTTACCGATGCGAAGGACGACACAACGGTCCTCGAGCTGAAGAAGATGATAGAAGGTAGAACGCGCGTATCGCGAGTACACTTGTGACAACGAATCTTTCTCTTGACATGTCGCACGGCGATTTGCTATTGAACGATTATTTGATTCAATAGAGCGACTTTCTTCGCGATTCATCGAACGAATGAAGGCGTAGGCCTAATAGAATAGATTGTGTTAATACAGAATGGAATGATTTTATATGTATATGTCAAGTATAGCATAGAGATAATAGCATATTTGACATAGACTGTATAAAAGCAACACGAAAAAATTTATATCCTTAATCTTCCTGGAATAAAAGATTTCTTTTATTGCAATCTTGAGATTAAAACATGAGCATGAGAGATAAAGAATAAAATTTTCAACATGAAAGAATCTGGAAAATTTATTGGTCAATTAAAAGTAATAAAGGTGAAATACAGAGTATGATACAAAGATAAATTATTGCAAAATCATCCATATTTCATACATCTTTTTCGTAAGAAGTATTTTAAATTAAATGTATTATGATTGTTATCCATATAATTTTACTCAAAATTTTACAATTATGGTCAAGGAATAATTGTTTATAAGACATCTCCCATGAGTTTTACATACATTGTCATTAAGCTAAGTACTACTGTTAAAATTGTTTAGCTTTAATAATTGAATAGATCAGTTTCTTCATGACAACGAATATATATTATATATGTATTACATTGCAATGTTAATATTTTATTCGAGTAAATTATCACCTTTGTTTACTTTCAAATTTTTTTATATATTTTTTATATTCTTTTTTGTTTCTTAATTTTTGTTTTAATAAATCTAATCCATTCTACCATGATCCTGATTCTAATCTGACCTGTTTAGTGACAGTGTCATATGTTATCAAGAAAAACCTTTGAAAGATTTAGATTAAAAAAACCTTTGAAAGATTTAGATTCATAGCTTATTAAGAAATAATAAGATGGTATGTTAATTAACATTTGGAAGCACTGAAAGATTTATAAAAAATAGAATAATTATTTTTAATATTGCATTTAATCCATACTCTATTTTTTCCTTTATAGGTATAATGAAAGTGCCACCAGCAAATCAACAGCTGTTTAATAAGGACAACCTTGTAATGTCAGACAGTAAGACTTTACAGGATTATGGACTAACGGTAGCAACTGCGAAAGCGCAATGTCCTGCGTTAGTCGGTTTAGCTCTGCGTCAACCTGATGGTCAGTTTGAACCTCTCGAAATGACACCATTTTCACTACCGCCGGATCTCCCTGACGTTATGAAGTCCCAGGAAAATAATGGCCAAGAGCAGTCACCTTGAAATGATGCGGATGCCATTGCGTCAGTTGATGATGAAGTTTTGTGTTCTGCGCAATTTAGTAATCGTCAGGACAGCTCTGGATAGTTAAAAAAAGGGGGCAAAGGGAAATTTTACGTACCACGCATGTGAATATTATATTGTGAATATTATGGTAACGAATATCGTATGAATGTTAGATACGTGTAACTTTACACGTATTCAGAGCTGCAAAATTTTTCAATATTCAATTAACGAGGATGCTATATAGTCACGCGATCTTCAGTCTTGTAAGGACATGTGATGAGTACTAATTTGTACTTGATTATTAGACTGAAAGTGATAATAAAAATAAATTTCTGCTCACTATTGCGCATCAAACCAAATTAATATAGCTATAAAATTAACATAAGTGTTTTGTTATGGTCAAAATGCGAGATATAAATACCTCAACTTACATTTAAGTTAAAGGTATAGCTTATAATTATTTTAAAAGTATCTTTTTAATATCTTCAAATTGAATAATTTGTCTATACCTTTTACTTATTTTCGCTTATACGTCCCTGTACCGTGAAAAACCAAATTAGATAAAATATTTTGTAAAAATGTACGCATTACATTTTTTTATTTAACATGTGTAATTCTAATGCGAATATCTAAATTGCAAATTCGATAGTCAGTCGTATCGTCATATAAGGCAACTCGGATCTGAGCTGATATAGAATACACAATCATAAATGTAAAATATAATGCTCTAATTAATGATCTTTAGTTCTATAATATATCCTATTAATTATTGTCTAACTTATACAGTTTTATAACTAATGGTAACACCATTAACTGTACGTTACAATAAGACTTGTAACAATTCACGCAAATGTCATGCTAGACGATAGTTGAAAAAAAATATATTGTATATGATTATATACTTTTATTTAATATTTTTTTTAAATCCTCTGACGTTTGCTTATAATTCATGTACACATTTAAAATCTATCCGATAGAATTGCATGTTGAATTAGTGGAATAAAATTCAATAATAAAATAAGATCACTGTTACGTGCTTAAATTCTTATATTTTTGCTAAACATTTCCATTATAAAATCCCTATAAATATCTTTTTTACTTGGTACATAATGACCCCCTTCGTGCCGTGTCTCCTTCTTATTGGGGAAGAGACAACTGATTTGCTCTGCCATGACTATAACAAATAACGACTGAATTGAAGCAGCACTAATGTGATTTGTTATTCAATATCACTGATTATATTAACAATATTAAACATATATTAATAATATTGATTATATACCTATCGGAATGACTTGATCATTTTCTCCATAAACATGCAAAGAAGGAATATCGATTTCTTCGTCATAATACCTTGCATGAGGTGCACACAGTGACTTGAATCCAGATATCATAATAGCAAAGTCAAACTCGATTTGCAGTACTAGAAGAAGATAATGATCATATATTTATTTTAGATACACATATATATTTGCACATGTGTGCATTAATGTATGCTATTTTATAANTTTACTTTTCTTCTTCTTCATTGCGCATAGTATACTGACGAAAGCAGCTCCCTGCGAGAAACCCAGGATGCCATCAAAGGGACCTTGTTCTAAGAATACTTTCTCAATCACAGCTATACTGTCGTCAAATCCTACACATAAGTCGCTAGGTACTGTGGCTTTGAACACATGATCCTCTGTATTAAACCACCATCCGTATCCTACAATTCATTATGTAGCAATATAATTAGTGCTCGTCAAATCATGCAAAATCAGCGCAGAGTGAGAAATATATAATTCTTGATTTATAATTAATATTTCTTTCACACCATTTTCATCCGTATTCTCCTGACTAGTCCCATCTCGGGGTGGGACTTTATGTGGTGCTCTTACAAAAATAAAATCTATTTCTTTCTTAAATCCTTTTCTCAATGATCCCAACTTAGCATTGAAAATTACATCTGATTGCATATATCCATGAATTGCTAGTATCTAAAATAAGAGGAATATGTGTTAATATATTCCACAATATACATACGCACATTAATTTAATGATACATTTTCATATCGATACGTCAATAATTATTTACCCGCAATTTTGATTTGATGGCCAGCATCGTTCGGCTCTTAAGGTAAACAATCACACGCGTTTCTCATAGTCAAAAAGGTTAGTGTATACACATTGAGATATACACTAGAGAACTTTCATATTCTTAACCTTCGCTTATTTTGTTTTGAGCTTAATCTTTATAATTATAATAAATTAAATAATTATATAAAATATTTCTGTTACTTGCTTTCATAGATTTTACAATAAAGAATTAAGAATATAGAAATTTGTGATAATTATACGCGTTTAACTTATATGAATACATTTGTTATAGGAAAAAAAGAAAAGAATCCACAATAAAATATTAATTAAAATTGTTTATTTTTTTCTCCTAGGAGCTGGAAAGATTTAAATTTTATAAAAAAATATGCAATATTTCATGTACACTTTCATTCTTTTTAAAACAAAAAGAATTACATTTTCATGTTGTCACTGTACATGGAATTTTTTAGGATTACTGTAACGAAAACGATCAGCAATCTCTTGTTAAAACATCTCTTTTAAACTTGAAATTATTTCAAAAAATGTAAAGATTACAATTTTAATGATTCAACTATAAATTTGTTAACAATCAATAATTATTATTTAAAGATCACTAAGATCTACAGCTTCAACTTGCGAATTGAGATTCGCAATATTTTCATTATTTTCAGAGTTTTTTGGCTCCATTTCTCTGGGAATATCCAACTTTGACCAGGAACCAGGTTCAGCTTTCTTCAATTTTATTTCTACTTTGGTTGGCAGCATATGTACACTACTTTGTTGAACATCAACAATCTAAAAGGACCAAAAAAAAACGTATCATAAACATTAGTTCAACTTTGTTAACTACACGTTCGAAACTAGAGCACTAAAAAATTAATACACACATACCCCTTTCAATTCTATATCAAGATCATATCTCGAATCTTCTTCTATAAAAAACAAATCTACAGTCAAATGGATGGGATTTAATTTTATAACAGACTGACTGGGCAGGTATTTTTTTGCGAATATAGAAACAACTACATATAATCCAGTTTGATGCCAGTCCATCCTACATTGAGCCTTCTTTCCCATATTCTGAAACAAAATGAATTTTACATATGTGTCAATTATAAAAGATTAGACAAGAATTGTAAACAAACTTTTGCTCGTCTAAATGACCTACCTTGGAAAACCATACGTGTTTGCCTCGCGTACAGCCCGGCTGTTCCAGAAATGAAGAAAACTCAGTGGTCTTTTTCTGACAGCAAGACCAATATTTCAGTCCCTCATGAAAGATAGGCACACCGGGATGATAATTGCAAACCTCATTGTTGGAGGCAAAACCTGCGTAAGTTCCCTTGCAGGAATTGTTTTTACAAGTCTGTCCTATTTGTACAGATCCATCTGTGGGTTTATTCTCCAAAACTGTCAGCCCTTTTATTTGTTCCAGTAGAATGGGAGATATCGTCGGTGACAGCGTGAGTTGCGGTGTATCGAAAGGAGGTCTCTCTAAGAACGTTTCCTTACTCCGAGGTTTTGTAATGACCTGTATTACTTTGTCAACTTTGCATCTATCGACCGGCGGCTTTTCCGGCTCCGATGGCTTCTCATTCGAATGCTTTGATCTCGTGCATCCCTTGATGTTCAGGAACTCGGTAAAGTCCGTGCACTTCTTGTTGCAACAGGACCATCCCTTGTAAGCGTCGTGAAATACCGGGTGTCCCGGATGATGAAGGCAATCGTCTGCGAAAGAGCGTTGTTTTTCCTATGTGCTGTTAGTTTAGAAAGTGATAATAGTCACTGATTTGCCGAAGAGCACATGCAACTTACCGTCCTTATTATCATTCCGATCGAATTTCTTTCCACAACCACGGTGATAGCAATGCAACATCTCTGTTTCTTGTGACATCTCGGATGTGTCCGTTTGATTTATCTCGATTTATCTGTCCCGTTGAGAGGGAGTTTTGGAGGAGCAAATATATTTCTTCCTCAAAACACCTTTCCTTTGTCTCTAGTCCGTGTTCCAAGCTTCTGAATTGTCCCAAATTGTTCTGAATTGTTACGAATCTCGATACCGTAACTTCTAACAACGAAGAATATTAAAATAGGTTGTCTCACGCTACGATGATAAAGAAGTAGATAAACCCAGAGCACACGATGGTTTTACTTGCTGGATTGCTTGCTCGTATCCGTGCTACGCGTCCTGATTGGTTTTATCGGTTCTTACAATCATGAGAGCCAATCAGAACGCGTAGCATAGGCACGAGCAAGCAATCCAGCAGGTAAAAAAACATCGTGTGCTCTAGGCTTAAATGTCACGCATGCGTGAGAAATCTGTCCCGCCTATGGTCCCGCCTGACAACAATATTTAAAGGGAATTCCTTGAGAAACCGTTTAAATTTCTCCATTACCAAGACGTTGTCAACCAAGTTGCCGAGTGTCGTATTTTGTGTCAGATTACAAGTTGCATTGTGAAGGTGCTCGATTAAAGAAAAATGAAAAGAACGAAACCGAAGTCTGTAAAAACGCCCAGGTAATCGAGAAATAGGGTCATCCGAAATCTCGCGTTTTGATTTTATTAAGGATGTTCTGGCATTAACATTGTTACTGTAGAACTTTTATAGATTGTTTCCATTTATTATCTAAACACGTGGTTAAAACCTGAAGCCGATTCTCTAACTGATTCACGAGTTCTTGTACTTTTAATTTTACATGTGTTCTTATGGAAAAACAGCATTATTCTCTTTATATAAATAAAAATGATAAAGAAGCAACATTGCCAATATTCTAAAACTTTATTTGTAAATCAAACATTGAGCAACGTTTCTAGAAAAAGTTTAAATCGATTCACTATCTCATTACTGAGTTATTGATAAAAATACAGTGCAAAGTTTCGAAAAAAGGTTATAATGTACATGTCAATTGCTGAAACATGGCAAATATCATAATTAATGATGCCAAATATCATATTAAATGACATTGTCTTAAAAATCAAATCATATTAAATGACAAATGTCTTAAATATCATATTAAATGATATTTAAAACATTTACATGATACAAGCATGTTTAATACATATTTCAATCCTTAAAAGCATAGAATTTTATCAATTTCATATTGAAGTAACTTTTGGCTAGGACTGTATAGCCAGAACATCCTTAAGAATATTGACTGTCCTCTATCCTGTGATAACAATTAAAATTTTATTTTCCAGCGGGTCAAAAACTGTAAGTACACAGACCGATAACCTTGATAGTTTTATAGAAGTAGCCAAATTAGAAGAGCAAGTACGATTGTTGCAACTTGAAAATAATGTCCTGAGAAAACACGCAGAAAACTCTAACAATTCTGACAAGGAACATCGGAAGTCTATTTATTTTACACCACAGACAACGTCCAAATCTAGTTGTGGCTGTAAAGGGAATTGCTCGTCCCGGATTTGTGGTTGCGTAAAAAAGAGCAACAAATGTAATCCATCATGTAAATGTGATGAGGAAATCTGTGAAAATCAGGTAATATCCTTTGTAGAATGTTTTTATGTAGTACTTATGAGATGTATATATATATATATATATATCTATATATATATATACATGGCTAGGTATAATAATCCTTAATATTAGCTAGACTTAAAAAAATTTTGTGGCTTTCCGCTGAAAATAGGATGTATGTGGGATGAGGATACTCCATTGGAATTTGAACCTTTCTGTTATTCACGTTGACACAAAGCCATGCCTCATCCTTAGTTATAGTAACTTGAAAAAAATTTATTAATATTTTACAGGATGTGGAATATAATGAAAATAAAGAAAATGTTAATACAACTGAAATGGAAACTGCTAAGAAGCAAAGTAAGAAGAATAATGAAGCTGTAGAGAAAATTAAAAAGAATAAGGGCTTATTTAGTCCAGATATCAGAGTGCTTGACAAAGATCTTGAAGAATATGAATTTAGTGATATTCACTTTAGTTTTAATGAGAGAAATACAATTATCAAGGACTCACGAACAGATTCAAATAATATTGATAATGTGGAATTGAAAAAAAAGAAAAAGGAGGAGAAGAAGGAAAAAAACAAAGAGCAGCAAGAATTAACAGAAAAGGTAAAAAGAATGAGAAATTATAGTTATTACTTTTTTGAAGAACATAATATTTTTATATGTATTTTATATAATTCTAATAATAATAAAATACTTTGATTCTGTAAGATTGTATAAAATATTTCTTTTTTAATGTTTTATTAACATTTATTAATTTTGTTTATGTATATAAATAGGTAATATTTAATCCAATGAAACCAAGGCATCAATTATCAAGAACACCACCACATAGTAAGAAACTTGATAAACCATTCGAGCATACAGTTCCACAATTACATTTTGAATCAGATAAAAATGAAAAAGATGAGACTATAGCTCTTCCTAATGATCAAGGTATATTATACTTTTATTAATTAAATTAATAAAAATTGCGTTTTTTATAATACTTTATAGCAAATAAAGTTTATAATTGTTTAATCATTCTCTTGTGAACTCTTTTCATTAATCATTTGTATATTATTACATTTTTCTTAGTTTTTAATATGTTAATAATTAACATTTCTGATTAAAATAAAATCTGAAATTAAAAAGAAAGCAATAAATAGGGGAATATAAAATTATATTGCAATTAGTCATATCTTTAAGATTTAGTTCCATGCTTTAAATTTCTTTAATATTTGCTTACTCAAAACTTATCAAGAAATTTTATTATAAAATATTATGGAATAATACAATTTTTTATAATGAGAATTTTTTAAAAGAATTAGGATTAAGAAAGGAATTGTATAAATAGAATACTTTTAAAATACTTTTTAAATATAGTTAAAAAATTACTCTATGTACTACAATTTGTTTCATTCACAGATGTTAAAGAAGAAAAAGTTGATTGGGAAAAACATACTGCGCAATTAATTCCTTGCAAAAAGTGCAAAAGGACTTTCTTACCTAGCCGGATCCAGAAACATGAAGCTTGTTGTAAAAAAATCTAAATATTATCAAACTTATTTTAGACGAAACCAAGATTATTTAGACTTCTCTTTTAATTTTTAAGACTTTGTGATTATGCGTTTATGTTGTAATGCGTTTATCTTCAAGACTTAGAAGAATATCTATGATGTTATACTAATATTAATTTATTATAAAATTGTGAATTTCTTATGAATGTCATAGATTGTTGTAAATTAACTGAGTTTTATAAGTATATTCTGATTCTTAATGTAATCAAATAGAGTGATCTCGTACAGATCCTGTTTTAATTTAAATAATAAACAAAAAATTATTAAAGAAATGGGTGAGTGGTCAAAATAATAATTTTTTATATGGTTTTGGGAAATTATGCTTTAGTTAAATGAAATATATATACAAGAAATGTAATAAAGTCTGAAATTAATACAACTTTCTTCTCCTTTTAAAAGCCCACTAAATTGAATTTATTCTTTTGTACAATTTTAAAGTTTTATTTACTGATCAAGTTAATATCATTATTTTTGTCTTAATATTATTAATATTAAAAATATAAAAAGGGAATGTCGAAGCTTATAACGTTTTCGACTGAAGCGGGTTAATCCAACTCGGATTAATTTTCGACCAATCACAGTTATTCTTCTAAAGAATGGAGTAACCGTGATTGGTCAGTTATAAAAGAAACAAACCCAACCCGGATTAGTTTTGCTTCAGTCGAAAACGCTATTAGCGAGAATTCAAATTTAATTTTTAGAACTTAAAATGGCGGTTGTATGATTTTAGGCGACTCCAGCGACTCGGAGCGCCTCTTTCATAATCACGAAAATTTGCTCAGCATTGATGGTTTTCAATAGTATCTTGTCTGTGTCGGCGATCTCGCGAATGCGCCGTTTTGATCTCTATTTAAATCAAATTGAACCGTATGATAAAATGGAATGTTTGAACGAGATCTTGCTGCCGCACGTTCGAGCCAGCAAAGTTAGACTGTCATATGTGGACGAATTATTTCCAGATTTTAAAGATAATTCGTACATCGTCCTTCACAAAAATGTGAGTGATTGAGTAAAAGTTCGCTTCATTATCCTCTTGCATAGAATGATCACAGTGATCTGTCTCAGGTTTCCGGCACGCAGTACCCCTCGGATCATGACGAGAACGGAAGTAGCTTCAACGAATACTCCAAGTCACCAAGTAATGAAACGCGTATTTAACTCTGAGGATTACTTGAGCTCCATCGAAAATACATACATGTAAATTTTTTTTTTTTAGAACACGACGTCAGCGGTGCACCTTTGGAATATTCGTTCGACAATTGCGAATTTGATGACACCGTCATTGTAACAAGACAAAATTGGCGGAAGGAAGAGGAATCGTATTTGCCACTGAGCAGAATAGATGCTTGGTACGTGCACAGTCAATACGATTATTAAGAAGTATATCTAATATCCATTAGTATTGTTGAAAGATATCTTTAATCTCCAACAAGACGTGCTAATTTTTTTTTCTTAGTAAAGCACTGAACGTATGTCTGGAATATCAGAATACTGATACTTTGCCAATATTAGCTCTCTGTGATGGGAAAGATCCTAAGCGGAGCAGGCTCATTGGCGCTATAGTCTCCAAAGATTGGTTCACCACGCTGGAAGCTGTTTCTACAGGTATGACAAGTTTGGCCGCAATAAGAAACAAATGTCAGAAAATTGTACAGGAACATCTTAAACAGCCGTTGACACAAGAACATAATGTATGTAATACATAAGAACATTAACATTGGAGCATTTGAATACTGGAAGTCCAATTAATTTTTGATATGTGTAGATTAAAGTATCTGTGTTCAGTGCTGTTGACTTGTTTGGAATGAAACAAGAAACAATCGATTGGAGTAAGACATCCAAAAACGATTTTGAAGGAAGCATTAACATTGAAATACGTTCAGCCAACTTGGATTCAAGGCTATCAAAAAATACTTTGGTATGTAAGCATAAAAAGTTTTATAGAGAATATTTTATGTATTTTTGTATCTATATTTTTCATATAGATAGCTCAAATAAATGCCGGGTGGAAGGATAGTCCGTTAAAAGAACTGAGAGATCAATTATTTACCTTAATCCAATATTTATCAATGATAGATGAATGTAAGAAAAATATTGGCCTGCATAACTCGATAAAATTCACAACGCCATATTCAGAGGTAGGTAATTTCTATACATCCCCTTGAAAACGTTTTATTTTATTTTTCACATCTTGGATTATATACGATAATATTTTAGGAACATAATACTGATACAACTGATATAACTGAAAAATTAAATCTTTTACTAAATGGAGATTTCAGTTTTCAAAAGTCTGATAATGTTAAGAAGAGCAATTCCATCGATGAGGAAATTGACACAAAACTGCAGGAACGTATACAAAATGTTTTCCTGAGACATGATGCAGATTTTACCGATCTCTTGTGGGAAATACTTATAAGTGAGTAAACATTTTCAAATGTATTGCTTATTATACGTATTGTTGACTAATCATGTATTCTTCTCAATATGCAAAGAGGTTTCGGCATATCCGCAAATGATAAATTGTATCGAAACAGTTTTGATGGAAATTCTCGAGCATAAATTTATACCACAGGTAATTAATGGAATTATGTTTTATGAATTAGAATTGTGAACTTAGTTATAATTATAAAATGATTCACCAATTTTTAAGCACATTTTGACATGTTTATCAGATCAACGACACAAATTCAACGAGATTCGTGAAGTGTATTTCCAATCTGCCTCGTCAGGAAACGATATCCCATTTATTAGTAGGAAGTGTACCATTAGAACTTGTCGTAGATATGGGATTTGAGAAGCTTATCCGTGATTATTTATATATCCTAAGAGGAACGTGTTTTGTTGATTTGCATGATATTCGGCAGAGATTAAGCGATATGTCTTCCGGGATATTCAGCACAGAAAATTATAAGTAATACAAATATGGGAGACATTCTGTAAATTGAATAGATCGAGATCAATTGGCATTAATTGCAACTTTATTATTTGCAGGAATAAGTTGATTACGTTAGCGCAACTTCACATTTGTTTGGAATGCATGCTACTTATTGAACGACATCTGGAATGTCCGATTGAAAACTTGCAAAGTCTATTTGCTAACGCTTACAAAGAATTCGTTTCTGCACAGTCTCCTTTACAGCATTATACTGAGCTTTGCAGCCGAATTTTTACTTTGACGGTGCCACTACCTAACGTGTTAGCTAATGAGTTGAACAGGATGTACGTCAAGTTTTAAGACCATAATATAATATCGTTAATATAAAAATTTTCAACAAAAAATTTATTTGTATGTGGAATAACACAAAACTGTAGTAAAGGCTAATGTAAAACACTGTATGTCTATTTTATTTCAGGAATCCTTCTGTATGGAGAGCTTCTATTTCATCTCATTCTACTGCATCAATGCTAACTACTACCACCTATTATAATAAAATACCTATATTTCCAACAGATATATTTTCTACTGGTAAAGCAAAAAAAATAAGAAATTTGTATAGAAAGACTGAATTCTACTAATTTTATTCTATTTGGTTTTTTCTTCAGATGATATAGACGTACAGGAGGAAACAGTTTACGGTATAAGCGCAATATCATCATCGACGAGATATAAAAAGCTGTGAAACGCAACGCTCTTTAATTTCAAAATACGAATTACTTCAGAATTGGTGCAATTTTGAATAAACAGGAAACATGGTGCGTGATGTAATTGAACGTTTAATAATTAATAAAAATAAAAGTTATAAAAGCAATCTCATAAAACTTCAAATACAGTTACATGTATTAGATATATATAAATATAACTACATTTATGAGTGTTTGTACTCTCAGTCATTGACAATATACACTCGAGCATGCTATTAGTCATCCTCCGCGATTGACACAAATCTTATTAAATTATTATCGTACTGCGAAATAGATATATATATATTTTTTCTTTTAAAGAATTATTCTCAATGTACAAAAGTATATTGCATTTAAAATTCCTCACTCAATTCAAGATAAATTTTACAATTGACTAAAATGAGTTCGTCTCACACGATGAAAACTTTTTACAAGATATAAAATTAACATCATAGTATTAAAATCCAATTGTTTCGTTATTATAATCCAATTTCCCTTAATATGCTTTAATGGTTGTCTGAAACAAATGCCATTTAAAAGCTTATTCTCTCGTGAGTCACTAAACAAAGCATGGATTTTTTCGTAGTAATGTAAGTACATAGTATCAACAGCGTATTGCGGAAACTGCAGGCAGGGTGATTAAGGCATATCTTTCTTTTTTTTTTTGAACTTTAATACTGAGATGTATCTACGTCATCTATCCCGGAGACACTGGCTTGCTCCAATACCTCGAGTAGCTTCTGCATTTCCATAGAATCGGACGAATTATCGAGCGTTCTTTCCAAAGCTCGCACGTACGACATGCACGTCCGTCCTTCGTGATCCAAATTCTGCGGATTCGCTTTATGCTGCGGGGTTTACGATGACATAATGTTATAATATAGGGCAACTAGAGAAGACATTTTAAATAAATGAAAAAGAAATACCTACCCATATTAAAAGTTGCGCCATCGCCAAATTTCCGGTTGCGCAGGCCAGATGTAACGGCGTTCGCAGATCTTCCGTGCTGACCGAAATATTGATATCCTCGTAATTACAGCGGGCCAAACATAACGTAAATGCTCTCATGTCTCCCCTGTGCATTCGGAGATGGTAAGATCACGGGAAATAAATCTACACTTAATTAAAGTTTGCGTTCCGGTTAAATGAGATACTTTACCGGCAAACCGAATCGATAAGCAATTTCCCTAAAGAGATATTCGGATTGATCGGCGGCAGGAAGAGTTTGTCCTCGTACTTCCATCTGATCCATTGCTCTTTCTCTTCCCTAGATGAATCCGAGACGGGTTTTTGTTTTCCATTTAAACAATATTCCCAGATACTGTTGGCTATATCGTTGCCGAGGGCCAACATGACGCTTAGATGACCTGCGCTAAAGCCGCCGTTAAAAATCGTTAAAAAACGTCGACAATATGAGAAATAAAATCACACGCGTTAGTAATGCGTGTAAAACTTTACTTTATACTTACGACCAGTCGTCCAAATCCAACGACCGTACCTTAGATATATGCGAACCTAGGTTTCTATGAATACCTGAGCATTCGATGCACATTAAAACACCCAGATTCAGGCTGGCCCAATCGGGATCTGAAGAGTTGTAATCGTAGAGAGTTGTACGCAAAACATTAATCGCGCGGTAATTAGCAAGACTAAGATTCACTCACTCGGCGCACCACAGTCAACGCATGCATCATTCCCCGAAACTTTGTTCTTTATGCAGTGCATCTTGAAAGCGTCAGTTTCATTTTTCTTATCGCCATCGCTATTCTGCAAGCTCGACAGTATTTGCTGCTCTATCGCGGTAATCCAGCTCTCTCTCTCCTCGGCATTGTTTGCCTCAAAGTGCCAAGTTTTGTTCTCCAAGGAGATGATAGAAAATTCAAAACTATCTTCTGAAAAAAGAAAATATATATATTAAAAATTATATATCAAAACTGTTAATCACACATACAACGCAAAGTGCAATACCTTGGGCATTATATGATTTAGAGCCTTTTGGCGTTTTGCCAGGTACTTTCACAGTAACATATTGCAAAAGTATTTCTTTGCCATTAGCATCGTTCATATAATCCTGAAAATGTCTTTCAGTAGTAAATATATCACACAAGTGCGCAATGTAATCAAGTAAACTGCTATTATGCAACTGATAATTGTAATTACGTGTAAGCTCGAATGATACGTCAAACGACCATCCTCTAATAACGTGACATATTTCTTCTTCCATTCTTTCAATGATTTGCTACTTCGTTTAAACAAGTAACCTTGTTTCACTGGTATTTCTCTACCAACACCCATTTCTCCCATATATTTCTCCTTTTTAGAAGGTGTAAATATGTTTGATTTTCTTCTAAATTTTCTGGAAAACGAGAAAAATATTATATAGATATTACAAAAATTTGCATATATATATATATATATATTTTTTTTTTGTATTTATACCTGATAGTGGTTGGGGTTAAAATTGACGAACGTAATTCTCCATGTTGATTCTGTACGTTATGAAAATTATCNTTAAGCAATGACGAATCGTTTGTTATAGAACTGTTATGAATGGATCGATAATCCTCATCCTTTTCTGAAACCTATTAAGAAATTGTATTTTAATAACTTGCATGATCTTTGATGATTCGTTAAAGGATTTAGCTGACAAACTGATTCACGCTCACTTTTAATGAATTCGTGGTCTCTGTATCTTTATTATGAAGCTGTACGTTTTTAGTAATAGCAGGGACTGCAAATTTAACGTCATTCTCCGTAGCTTGTTGGCACACATCGCATGAAAAATTTTTCACTGATATATTCTGTATAATTTTCTGACACACTGAAATTTTTCTGTCTTTAGTATAGACATTAGAGCTAGCTTAAAGAGACAAATTTATGGGTCAACTTATACACAAGCCCATTTATTTCTCATGAACATTCTTACCATCTTGAAATACTCTCTCAACATTTAAGCCATAAATAGCACATGTCTCGTAATAAGGGCATCGTAAATCACAAGCCAGTTTTCGCGGTCTGACATCTTTTATGACACGAGGATTGCTGTCGTTAATCGAATCTACAAAATAAATAAAGCACTCGGGAAAATGAATATAATAAGGAAGCCAATAAAAAAAGGAGAGATATCGACAAAGTGCTGGCAAAATATGTACCTTGTACACCCACAAGTATTTTGGGTACTTCCGACATATTTCGAAAAGAACACATTCTATTGTAAAAACTGCAAACTATAGAGAAACTCTCTTCATTTTCTAAGCTGAATACAAGTAATAAAGCATCTATCCAAGATGAAAACTGAAACAGATATTCATATTTAATATAACAAGCAGGCAAAATTTTCACAGATGTAAAATAAAACAATCTTGTCACGTACTTGAGCCTCTGGCACACCACCCTCGTCCCTGATCAGGAGAAGGTAACTCTGATCATTTATGAAGATTTCCTTTTTAAAGCGACCGCCTTCTGGTGATTCCTCATGCATGAAGGAGCCAGTGAGATACCTGTGAACAAGAGCGGACTTCCCCGAGTCTGAAGAACCAATGATCCCCAGGTGCAATTCAGGGACCTCTCTCGCCAATGTCCACTCATGGCTGTTAACGAAGGAATCTAAATAAATGCAAACTTATGTTATTACCGTGTGTAGCATATTCTTATGACATATAACATATGGTATTTAATTATACAAAATGTAGGATAAGATACACAAGTGTTATTGTCAGTATTGTACGTAAATAAATGCAACTACAGGAAATATCATCCGCTGAGAAATAAAATAAAAAGGGCATAAAATTGTAAGATATACCCTCTATCGCCACAACATGCTCGCGAATTTGCTTGGCAATGTGCGCGTCAGGCACAAGCTCTATTAGGTCGTAAATGGCGTATATCGACGGATGGACGCTCTCGAAACGTTGTATTTCCTGTCTAATGGCGAGAGAATGATCGTGCCCACTTTGGCCAGTTGTCATTTTTCCTTTTCAACACGTTCCTGATTTTCTTTGGCAGCGATCTATCACATTAACGGCATAGCTCCGAAACGCGTCGCATCACCGGAGGGTGGGAAAGTTTCTCGCGAGACTCCGACAGAGTTGCCACTGGCACATATAACATATGTCAAATTCCAGTATTTATAAACATTATCGGTTGGGATAACCGACGTTGGTTATGTGACATTCGCGAACGCCGAGAGAAACGCGCAGTTCTTACGTAGAAGAATAGAGAGAGAAAATGATATTCTGTCTATTATCATTCCTTGATTCCAAAAGTACGAAAGCGCATGCTCAAAAATTATATAGGGTCTGGTTCCTTTTCGATTCTCGAACGCGTATCATATAAAGGCTGGGTTACACGACAATTTCCCGAAAAATGGCGGCGATAGTGTTGGTACCAACGGAAATCCCTAAGTGTTCAAATTAAGTTTCTGTAGGTTAGTCACACTGAAATACATGTGGTTAGCCAAAACCTTTTTGACGTATTTTGACATAAGCATATGCAGACTTGATGCTATAGAACAATAGAACATTAAAATAAGAATAAAATTTATTATAATATATTTAAAGATTTATTTTTTCCCGACAAATTTGCTTGCGTTTTTGCGTTGAATTTTTGAAGTAAAGTGACAAAAGGACCGAAAAAAGATACCTGAATAGCTAAGTTGAATTTTAAGAATAAAGAAACAAACGGAAAGGAAAAAGATAATTGAATAGATCAAGGATCATAGGATTGTTGTTCTGATAATACCTGAAGGCCGCCGTTATTGCTGGCGTTATTATTGCCACAAAATATTATTGTCATAATACCTGAAGGCCGGCAATAACGACGGCCTTCAGGTATTATCAGAACAACAA
>JAJVSH010000052.1:260740-323074 GCA_021460005.1 Tetramorium alpestre
AATACCAGAGGCAATATCAGCAAAATGTAGAGGATATCTCTCCAAAAAGTTTGTATAAATTATTCCAACTTATTTCTATAATTTATTTTTTCAATTATTTTAAGATTTAAATCTTTTAACCTAATAATACTATTAATTATACTTTCATTTTTCATTTCATTATATAATTATTAATAACGATTCATATATCTTTCTTAGAAGGCATATAAAGATACCTGAAAAATGTGAAAAATCTGAGATAACTGAGCAACCTCCGGTTACTGAGACACGTATGTACTTTTGATATGATTATATGATGCAATAATTGAATGATATTCGATTTTCTAATGACATGTTGTATATTTTTATTTAGTACCTGGCACAGCTGTAGGTTTTAAAGTGACAAATGATACAAGCTTTTCAATATTGAGCGAGAAAATATGAGAGAGTACACTGAAGGCGATAAAGGATATGGGTTTTACAAATATGACTGAGATACAAACGAAAGCTATTCCACCCCTTCTGGAAGGGAGAGATTTGGTTGGCACTATCAAAACTGGATCCGGTAAAACATTATCGTTCTTAATTTCTGCTGTGGAATTGATTTACAAATTGAAATTCATGCCTTGTAATAGTATGTAAACTATATATGTATATGTATAGCCGAAAAATATTTAAATTTAAATTAAATAATTTTTATTTTATGAATAATCTTTATGAATTTATTTTTACATAAAAAGCAAGTAAATAAAAATAAAAAATAATCGTTTAAATGTATTATTTTTGTTCATTATATCTAAAATATTCCATAATGTTTAATATATTTAACATATTTAATAGTGATACTTTCTATCTTTAGATTTTATAGAAATGATTTGAAAATTAATCAAAATCTTAAATACTCCTTTCTTGATATTAGTTTCAAAATATAGGTTTAAATCTTAAACAGCACAAATACACTACTTAGTTAGTCTAGAGTTAAACTTTTCCTTTTTTTCTATTTAACAGAAATGGGAATCAGTAAGGCTTCACGACCACGAAAAAGGCTCGGCGGAGGCGGTTACGGACATTTCAAAAACATAAACGACTCGAGTTCGGCAAAGCGACTGAAACGCACCAAGACCTTTCGCCAGATAGACAAACGTGGGCAGGACAATCGGCAATTCAGCAGATAACAGTCATCCCCGCGCGCCTTATAGGCGTAGACGGCAGACAATAGTGTACGATGGCGGCGCATCATTAGGGATCAATTTAACGATATTAATACATCTTGGTGTGGTAACCTGAGGATCGGCAGCGTAACAATCCCACCAATTTAATCGCTAAAAGATAATCTCGGCGCACTACTGGCAAATTTGTAAGTAATGTGCAACGTGCAACGAGAGAAGTATACGTACAAAAATTATACTTTCACGTGTGTACATTTAGAGTCAAAATACTATAAATGTATATGTAAATAGTTTAATGTAAATGTAAATAGTTTTACAATCATAAGCGGAGATTTTCTGAGTGCTTATACATATTATATATTGAACGGCAATCTGCGAATCTTACACGTAAGAATATTTAAGATATCATCAAGCCTCGGCATTATCATTGTACAGTTTTAGATTTAACGTCAAAGCGGAAATACATTCGCTTTATGTCAAGAAATTATCGTTCTTGACTCATTCAGTTTTTTCTTCGTCTTGATAATTCTAAATCGTTTAGTTCTATTTTTCCTAAGTTTTTTTCGTCGAGTCAGTCAGAAACCGCGAATGCGTGTAGGCTTTTTTTCTTCGAAGATTCAAAGACTGCAGAGGCAATCGGGAATGGAAGGAAGGATGCGAAGTAACAGGAGGAGAGGGGAAAAGTCCAAGACGAAGTAATTTATAACACGCGACACCCACACGGTTTTCACAGTGAGGCCATGTACGGACGCGTGACGTCAACGTCACTTTTGCATTTGCCGACGTGTGCGTACGTGCGTGCGTACGCGCGCACGTGTAGGCGCTGGATACACGGCATAGAAGGTAAAGTCCGTGGGAGAACACTAAAGAGGCGGCGTAATCGGCGCGGTCGATCGATCGGCAATCGCACCTTGAATTCGACCTATGCGCAACCCGTTCCGTCGCGCATTTCGCCGGCGGTTTTTCGGAATTACGAGACGTCGATCGAACAAGATCCGAGAATAGAGGCACCTCGCAATTCAAATCCGAATTCACAGATTTGAATTTTCCCTATTATCCGGGTAATCCGAGCACCTGTGGGTCGGTTTGAGTGATGGGATAATAATCGTTTCGGATATAAAATTAGGACGTCACGTCATTCGGATGTTTATTACAGCCTCATTTTCATCCAACACTATAGTGTTGTAATATAGCGGCAGTATTGTAACATTTTAGTTATTGCAGTAATATTATAATATTCTGCGTTGGCTGAGTGATGACCATAGCGACCAAATTCGACATCTAAAGACGCTCATTGTTTCATTAACGTCTGTATTTGAAATCAGTCGCAATTACAGGTGCTAGGATTATCCGGATAATAAAGTGTATCCATGAATTCGGATTCTCTCTATTATCCGAATAATCCTAGCACCTGTGGATTTGAGTGTTGAGATAATAATCGCTTCGGATATAAAATTAGAGCGTCACATCATTCGAATGTTTATTACAACTTTATTTTCAGCTAACACAGAATATTGTAATAACATTGCGGAAATATTGTAACATTTTAATTATATTGCAGACCATTATAATATTCCGTGTTGGCTGACAATGAGTGATGACTATAGCACGGAATTCAAACGCTCGTTAAAAAGGGATAATTGTTTCATTAACGTATTTGGAATCAATCGGCTTGCCATCGTTCATTGCGATCTATTTTGCAGTCTTCATTAATGAAATAGACTATAATGAGTGTCGAGCGAGGCCTCGATCTGTACTTTTTGTAGCCGAGCGAGACAAACGGGAAGGGGAATGCGCTTTGCTTCCTTTCCGCGCGCTTAAACATTCCGCAACCGTGTGCGCTCCCTTAAGCGGCCCGGTAAGGATAAATCGGTGGTGAACGCGCGCCGTTGACACCATTAGCTTGTCAACCACGTAATGGCATTTCCATTGGTAATCCAGCCGGGGCAGAAATCGCAATAGTGTTCCTCCTACGGGATCGCTTGTTTATACACCGTTTGTACATCCCGTACAAAAAGCACGCCTCGCACGATGCTGGAATAAATTTTTCTACTCGAACGACGAGAGACGTGACTCGGGATTCGCAACGGGATGGTATTCGCAATATTTACCGTTTGCTAAACCGATTCATTATTTCTCTTCATTTCTGGCTTCTCCGTTTTTCAGGCAACTTTCTTTGGAATCTCGAAATTGCGCACAAAGATCCTTATATCTATTTCTATCAATGCAAATTAATTTTAATCTTGTTTTAATTTATTTTCTTTCTTTTTCTAGTTCTAAAAATTAGAGTGGGATCACAGGCTCTTGCACAACGCATAATGCATAATTCATAATGGAATAAGCCAATAGCAGTCCTTTCTTTCCATCCCAAAGAGAGGAATAAAGGACTCTGATTGGTTTATGTTCCCCCCCTTAGATTGCGAGAGAACGTCTTTTATCTCGATTCGCTTAAGACTTTTAACTATTTTAAGAAATAGAAATATGAAATACGTACGTCGATCCAGTATTAATCTGCGCGCTATAAACATCATTGTTAGATTTTTAACCACTTTCACTTTTAGCAAGAAAGTACCGAGAGCGATATCTCACGAGGTGAGGACAGTTTTGTTGTGAGATTCTTCAAAATCCTTCAAAAGAAGGAAGAGGTGGAAGAAGAGAAACAAGTACCAATTAAGCGCGCGTCGTGCACGGCACGTGCGTCGTTAATATATGAATCGGCGATACGCTCGCAGGTATCACCTTGTACGTTCACGCCTTGGCCGGCGCGGCGCGCGTATATCGCAAGCGGGTAGGCAGAGTTATTAATTATGCATTCTAAGGCACGCCGGAGCTCCGGAGATCGTAACGATGTTGCGCACCGTTGATGTAATGCACCGATCTCCGTTGGGAGAGGCCGGCCGATTGCGCACTCAGGATATGTGCCGCACACGGCCCATTTTTTCTCCCTGCTCTCTCCGCGACTCACCGCGAGGAAGCGATTTACCGTGTCTCTGTCTTGTCAATCGACGCGTTATCCATTCACGCTAAAGCCTCCGGGTCCAGAGACAGGAACGCGTATCCTGGTATATTTGAAAGATCTGATTATACTGATTATACTGATGTCGAATGAGTTAATGTCGAATTGGGGTCATCTTAAGAGGATTGCTTGAATGAAAAAATAACACTATAGATGACACTATAGATGNTATCATGGAAGGTAAAAAATTATTCGCGTAATCGCGTAATAAGCTCCGGAAAGTTCTCGGAATTGAATTCTGAAAACTTTGACATCGCGTTCGACATCAAAAGTTACCTTCGCGTGGCTCGAGCATGATTCTGATAATATAAATTTCTAGTGATATATTAATAGTATGTATAGAGTATAGACGAAATCTCGAGTCTTGTATCTCAATGGCAGATGAATATATTGATGATGATTGGGTGGTACATATGCGTTATAGAATTGAAAACTTTTAAATTGTACTATGTGGTTCTTATACATATGCATTTATTATGGTTCTTTTGATTTTGTTTTACAAATTGAATCTGTATTTTGAGAACGTCGCGATATAATATTTTTCATTAAAAAGTAATATTTCGTCCAGTGACATCACAATTCACAATTTAATTGAAAAGTAATATATTTTTTATATCTGGTATATTAGATTTTACATTTTTATACTTTCATTTCACTCTCTTATGCAGCGATCTCGAAAATCTTTAAAAATAATTAAACTAGATATGTTTCTCTTCTAAAAAAAGTTTGACGTGAAGGATTCAACGAGATCTGACACCGCGCAGCTTGATGCGCGCGCATAGCGTCGCGTGAGAGATCCGGAGCCAAGATTAAAAATTGTAATTGGAAACTCGTGGTTGGGGGATCGGCCGGAAAGGTTTTGGAGGAAGTGGCCTTCCCTCGGGAGAGTCTCGCGGTGCTCGAACCGACTCCGAAATAAAAATGAAAAAACAAAATCACCGTCCCTATCGAGCGTAAAATATGGATCCGCGAGGGTCATCCGCGACCGTGACGGACCATATTTGAAAAAAAGGATGGAACACGTCGCCTCACGCACACACCCAGCATCGCGTTAAGAGAAACGGATGGTGCGTTGGCCCGCGTGTAGACGCAGGCCTGAATTATCCAACTCTGCGACACGATGGTATGGCGCTTATCTCTCTCTCTCTCTCTCTCTCCCTCCCTCCCTCATTCTATCTCTCTCGCTCTCACTCGGTGCTAGCGCGTATGCAGAGGCCGTATATGGTAGTGGGCGGTAGGTAGACGCATGATGACGATGGGCGCGAAGCGGGACGGCGGGGGCAAGCGCGCGGGGCGCGTAGCGCGCATGCGCCCGCTAGCCCGTTCTTCGGCCGCGGTCGGCCGCCTTCGGCCCGGTTCGGCGCGGGCGCGCATGCACGGGCGGTGCAATCAGTAGAACCGAGAATTCCAAAGCGCGTGTACTTATTCTCGAATTCCCGCGATCCGCATTCCGATTTTAACTTCAACGCGGAGCGTAAGCGAGCGAGAGAGAGAGACATACAGCATAATCGCTCATCACGTCTAATCTCTCTCTCTCTCCCTCTCTTCGCCGTATCTCTTTTTCCGTATTTTTCTTTCTCTACCCAAAACTTAGTCGAACGTTCTATTTATCTTCGACGTTCCATCTCTCTTTTACTCTCTTCCCTCACCTTCCTACGCTCTTCCTCCCTCTCTCCGTCTCTGTATCTCCCTCCCTTCACCCTTTCCTCCCTCTCCGATCGCTCCCACGTCGCTTCTCGCGATTTACTGCGGCCGCGCGTTTGCCAGTGGGATCGTTCCTGAAAGCGCAATTGTGACGACGGGAGTGTGTGAGAGGCGCGCGTTCTCTCCGACGGCAGAAGAGAGAAAGAAAGAGAGAAACCGTCGGGAATAATCGGGCGGTCCAGCGGGATAAAACGGGTGAAAGTAAAAAGGGAGAGCGAGGACATCGGAATCAGCGGAGCTAATCGGGAGAGAGCCCGAAGGAGCCGCGTGCCGTCACGAGGAGAAAAGCGATCGAGCGGAGCCGCCGCGGCCGGTCACGACGACGTCAGGGGGAAAAAAAGGAAAAGAAAGGCACGCGAACCGCGTACGCGGCAGACGAGGCGACTTTACGACTCTCTTGAAGGAGTGTTGCTCGCCCTCGCGCGCGCGGTCGCTCTCCGGCTCCCCCTTCCCTCGCGCCACCCCCGCCTCGCTCGCGATCCCTCCACGCTAGCGGGAGTCTTTCCTCTCTCCCTCTCGCCCGCGGCTGTCTCTCGCCCGTTCCCTCTCCCACTCGTCGTGTCACCGTCCCCCTTCCGCCGCGCCCCCCCATAGCTGCCGCCACCATCGCCTTCGCTCCGGCTCCTTTTCTTTTAAACGCTCCTTCGTCAGTACGTCTCCGCTTGTCCGCGCGCGCTTGATGCTCTCCTGTGTGACCGGAGAGAGAACAACTTCGCCGTTCTCCGTCCGTCCCGACGCCGCGCCGCCGCCGCGCACCGTCGCGGTCCACTCGCTCGCCGCCCCCCTTGAGTGTTGCATCAAACGTGTTGCCCGCGCGCGCGCCCAACACGCGCCAATATTCGCCATTGAAGCAGCCGGAGCTGCACTACAATTTGCGATGTGTGATAATACTAACACGACGACGCAGAGTATAGCGGACTACCTGTCACAGTTGCTCAAGGACCGGAAGCAGCTAGCTGCCTTTCCAAATGTCTTTATTCATGTGGAGCGGCTGCTGGACGAGGGTGAGTGAGAGACTTTTCCCATTTTTTCCTTCTTTCTCTTTCCTCCTACTTTTTTTTTTCGTCTCTCCCCGGTATCGTGCTAACACGCGCGTTCGAGCGAGATCGTGAATCCGGGCGAACGCGAGGAAAGGTCGAAGGTAAGGTTTCCGGGAAGTCCAGAAATAAATGTAGCCGCGTCGAAGAGTACATTTATGCGTATGCGCGCGCGCGCTCGCCCGCCCGAATTTGATCGCGCAAAACGCGAAGGATTTCGCGGCGCGCCATTTTGCGCACTTAGCGCGCGCCTCCGAATGCGCCAGGCTCGGCGCGCGTGAAATTTTCGTAACGTGACGTAACACGGAGATCGCGTGTTTTTCTCTCTTCTCGTCGATCCGCGCTGCCGGAGGCTCGTCCATCTGGGCCGTCGACTTCCATTCGTCGCGCGGCTCGTTTTTCCGACGCGTCGTCGTTCTGGCACGTCGGGGACCGATTGGCCCACAAATGCTATCAGCGAATTCCTGCGGCTGCGAGCGAGCACGTATACAGGGTGTCCCGGAAAACTCGACCTTTCCGGAGAGCGGGCGAACTCGGTTCATTTTTTTTTTAAATTTCGGGCATGGGATACCGCGGATCTTCACCGTCTCTCCGCGCTTCGGCATCGTTCGCGATTTCGCAAGCGTTTTCGCGGTACCGGAAGAATAAAAATTGGAGCGCGCGTTTCTCGACGATGAGAGCACGCGTACTGAGAGAAAAATATAGTTACTTTTGGCCTCATTCATAATTTTGTAATATTTTTAATACGAAATATGATTAACTTAACTATGTGCATCATTATATTAACCATAATTATCATTAGAAATATTATAAAATTGTAGTTGAGGCCAAAAGTAACTATATTTTTGTCTTAGTGTGGCGTTCTCCGAGTGACATACTCGGTGATCGACCTCATTCCTGGTGGTACGAGTATCGCGAGAAAAATGACACCCTTCTCCCTCTCCCCCGTTCCCTTTCCCTCCCCCTCCGTGGTGTCGCGCCGCTCCCCCGAGCCTGTGGATCGGGGAACACGACCGTCGTGGTCCCGTCCGGGAAAAAAAATGCCCGCTCACGCAGAGATGTGGAACACCCTGTGTACAGGTGTCGCGTACCCCCTGCGTGTGCCTTATCCGCTCCTTTCGCTATCGCGACGCGCGGCGCGTGTGTGTCACGTGGCCGGCGCGGTGACGGCGTGCTCGCCCGAGAATTTACAACGGGTCTCATTGGTTCGATCGATCCGATTCCTGTCGACATATCGGCGACGAGGGAAATAAATATATTCTTTGCAGTCGATCTTCTTTCGTGTTTCCACACTGAGAGAAAAGTATAGTTACTTTTGGCCTTAACCATAATTTTTATAATATTTCTAACACGAAATATGATTAACTGAACTATGCATCATTATGTTAACCATAATTATTGTTAGAAATATTATAAAATTATGGTTGAGGCCAAAAGTAACTATTTTTCTCTCAGTATCTGAACGTTTCATTAAGTACATGTTTCATTTTAAGTACAGAAAGCTAGCTTCGCTATGAGAAGCGAGAATTAATATGTCGACATAGTAATAGCAATGTAGCGTTGTTTTATTAACGGGATAAATAATAATTATACATATGCCTCGAAGCACGATTCGATACGAGACGTTTACGGGCGAAAGTTGATATCTCAAACTAAATTGTACGTCTCGAGAACATTCGGGACAAAACGACAGAATCAACCTTGAAAGGTGGATTCCCTCTGGTATAATCCTCGGTTGTCTGCGGATGAACGAAAGTACGAAATAGGAATGAGATAAGTTCTCCGGGAATTGTGTAAAAAAATCTGCAATCGCGATTCTCTTCTGCGGGTTTAATATTGAAGAAAGCGATTCCCGAATCGTTAAATGCGAAGAGTAAATACGCGTGAGTATTCCGCGAAAGGTCGGGTCTTTATTTTTAACAAACTAACGCCGTTTATCGAATTATTGCGAGTAAGTATATCGCCAGTAATTCGACGGCTTGCATATTAGTCGTCCGTTATCACCTGGGCAAACGCACGAGTTACTGCAGTAGGCTCGCATTTGACACTAATGGCAACAACATGAATGTGACACGAGGGTCAAAGATTTCTATTTATTTTACGGCATTCGTATTTCCAATATCATGCGTAAATAACGAGCGAAATATCAAGAATAAAATATCTGTTTGTTGCTGTCAGACAAATAGTTTGTCTCTTTTTTGTTACATTTCCCTAAAAAATAAATCTGTAATTTACATAAGTATGTAAATTATTTGATAATGTGTTTGTAAGTTTTTGGTTTTTAATCATTCTACTGTTAAAATCCTCCAAACAAAAAAGTTTTATCGCGCGGGGATTTTACAAATGTTTACGATATTTAATAAAACGCATTTTTTCGTAAAAAAAAATATATAAACTTTGGCGTTTGAATTTGAAAAATCTGAAAATATTATTTTCAAGAGAGATAAATTGACTTTTTATATTGGAGTATCTCAAAACGTCATGCGTCGACTTGTGAAAAATAACGTGACGATTGAAGGGTTAGCCTGTCGGTTCTTCTTCATGAATTTTTATCGAGCATCTTTTCTCTCTTTTATGGTCTTTTGTCCGTCTTTTTTCGGATGTATCTGGTGTTTGTTGACCTTCTATCTCGCTCCCCTGTAACATTCTACTTTATTTCTCGCGAGTCTTCGCAATTGGTGGGACTCTACGTCGTAGCGTCTAGGTCGCGAATTCTCCGCAGCACATCTGTGTTTGGAATCGATTTCAATCGGCGAAACGATACGGCGAGTGAAAGGAACGCGCGAACGGTAAATATTTATTTATATGCTCTCATTGTACCGCTTGGCGGCAGCACTTGTCGCGCGCGCTGTGTTATTTTGCACATCGTTTTGCATGATGAAGATGATGATGATAATGATGGTAGTGGTGGTGGTGAATGGTGATGCTGCTGGTAGCATCATCGGTCGAAATCGGCGAGATTAGCACAGCGTGCGTTCACGGCGGTTCCACGTACGCAGAAAAGACGCTGACCTCGCTGCAGCGCCGTAGAACCGCTTCGTTGGGTCTCGATATACTCCTTCCCCCTCCCCTCCCCCCTCCGGTCGTTCGTCGCTCCCCTGCCCCCTCTCTCCTCCACTTTCCCCTCCCGACAACACTCGATACACCGCTCACCAGATCCCCGATCCATTCTCGGAGAATAAGCCCGACACGTAAACGCTCGATTCGCAAAGAACTCCCGGGGTTTCGCGTCTGAGAGATCCTTTTTTTCCCTTCCCTCTCTCTTTGATTTTTTTTCTTCCCCTCGAGACCGCACGTGTGCGCGTGCGCACCTGTCCTAACGAGGTGGTGTGCGCGCTTCCGCGGGCGAGCCCCGCCGCGGCGATTACCGCCGTTCGACAAAATTGGCATTCCGTCGTGCGGAATCGCGCGGCGGCCCACCGCCGTCGCCGTCGCTTTGATGTCTGTAATTTGCCGCCGCGTCGTCCCCTCCGCGAGTAATACTTACGGGGTAGTGTAACGATCTGTCGTGTTACCTGGAACGATTTCTCGTGACTCTTCCTCCTGCAGAGGAGATGATACGCACGAGGATTGCGCTTCCCGCAAATCTGCCTAAATTATCGCCCCGAAAATTAATTCTTTCGATCACCCCTTTCGCCACACTGTTAAACTCGTAGTGTCAAATTAGACTCAATTTGAATCATTTTTAACTATTCCATAGGTTGCCACTGCTCCTACTCAATATTTCGTTAATTTTGACTAAAAGGAAGATAAAATTTTGACTAACATGGAAGTTAAATTAGATTAACTTCAATTTTACTTTTAAAATTTACTTTCCTTATAGTCAAAATTAATGAAATATTGAGTACGGACAGTGGCAACCCCATAGGAAATACAGTAAGCCTTACTCAATATGTTGTTAATTTATTTAACTTTCATGTTAGTCATAAAATTTTACCTTTTAGTAAAAATTAATGAAATATTAAGTAGGAGCAGTGGCGACCTACGGAATAATTAAAAATGACTCAAATTGAATATAATTTGACGCTACAAGTTTAACAGTGTAGGCTAACTTAAATCTCGGTTTAACTTGCTTTTTATCTTTTTCCAATTCTTAGAACTAGAGAAAGATAAAAAGTAAGTTAAACCGAGATTAAAATTAATCTACATTGATAGAAATGGTTATCAGTGGGATACGGTCTCCGTGGCGGCGAGAGGGTTGAGGAAACTCGACAGGGAGTGATGCCGCGATCGGATAAACTCGCGACATTCTTCTGGACAGTTCGCCACTCGTGCCCCCCTTCTTTCTCCCTCCCTTTCTCTGCGCCACGTATTCTTGAACGAGTCCCGATTTCCGATCGACGATTTATCGCGTCGTAGCGCGAATTACATTCGCGAAGGTGCGGGGATCGCCTAAGGACGCGTTCGCGCCTTTGGAAAGTCGGAGAGAAAGCGGTATTCGCTCGTTTTGTTTTACGCGCTGGAAAGCAGTGCTGCATCGCACGTTTACAGGAGACACTTAATATTCCCGGCATGCGAGAACACCGCGAACCCACGTCGCACAAAAGAAAGAAAACCATCGTCCCCGCAACGCCGAATCTTTCAAACGAACCGAGAAAGAAAGATATTTTTTTTTTTTTCAGAAGTTAGTCGCTTGTATCGATATTCTTTATGAAATTTTGTATGTTCCTCCGTCAGCTTTCTGAAAATTTTTTCGTTTCATCCGTTTGTAAAAAAAGTTTTTCAGCTGTGAACAAGTTTGTTTTTGCAAAATTGCAGCATCGAGACTTTTCTCGATCTATCAAAAAGACTTGACGCCAAGTCGGAATTATAGAGGTAACTGTGGCAAAAAATTTCTTCCCAGACGATTTTTCCGGACTACGTAAGAACCATTGTTTTGAAGGAAATAGGAATTCTCGGCAATTTCTTCATTTTGAGCAACTCCTACTTTACACGCAACAATAATGCACGATAGTCGGTTTTTACACTGTAAGGAATTTCGACATGAAAAACGCGTAATTCTAAAGAAGTTCTGAGCGCTACTTCTGCTGTTTATTTTCCATTTTCGTTCTTTACACCATTTGTATACATGTACAGAAAACACTTTTGTCGAAACCGTCTTTGAAGGCTCGTTAAAATTTCTATCGGCCACGTTTCCCTTCGTTCATTTACGAGAAACTTGGGGATAATTCGTTGTGCAATACTTGTTCGGCGATACCTGTTAGCTCACTCGTGCTTGTAATGAGCCCTCACTGCAACTAAGGAATTTGACTTGTCCCGTATTAGGTAAGGCCGAGGGCAATAATTTACCGTAATCATCTCTTCTTTCGAAGTACTCATTGAACGGGATTTAAAGGTCTCGTTTATCTTTGAACTATACGTAATATATAGTTTTGTTAAAAAGCAGAAAATTCAAGACTCTCTTAAGAGGCAGATAGGTCTTACTAAACTGACTAAAAGACGCCTGCGCAATTAGGTCTAAAAATTAATTTTGTTAAATAGAAACAATTTTTTCGTTTCGGTAATACGGATACTTGCATTTTTTGCATAAATTTTCTTTTTACAAAAATAATTATTTTATTTATTTTGAATCGAAAAGTAAACTTTTATAAGATGTTCCGTATTTGAAATATTTTATTTTTATACACAGCTAATATGAAATATCTCGTCAAATATCCTATATTTCTTTTTTAACTTTTAAATATTGATTAACATTACAAAGATATTTCAGAAATAATCTCGATAAAAACTTCACGGTTGTAAAGTTGAAAAGTAAAATCTATCTAACCAATGATGTGTCCGAGTAATCATCTAATTAACCCTTTATGAACTGTCGGGACTTTAAAGCCACACCGAAGTTTTATTTCTCTTCATCTACGTTTCCTTCTCTTTCAAAAACGACGAATTGTCGATAATTTAAAATGTTGATAATTTAAAAATAAATGTAAAAATGAATAAAAGTCAAAGCATTACGATTCTTTCTTCAGCGAATATGCAAGATGCATTTAAATATTTTCTCACGGGATAAATGATTTTAAAGAAACTAAACAGCGTTTAAATTTGGGGACGAATGAATTGTTCATCATCGTTGATTTATGCGATTGGTTTTTTTTATTACACACATTCTAATCTTGTCCCTTTGCCGGGACGATTGAAAGGCACGCTGCCGCGAGAGTGCTCGCCCGGGTATCTATGGGTTTTTACATTTGTTGTACAGGCGGCATGTGGATAGAGAGGAGAGAGAGAGAGAGAGAGAGGGAGAGAAAGAGAGACGAGAGAACAGAGAGCACACGCGGGAGCCTGCCCTCTCATAATGATCCTTCGCGTATAGTGATGCATTTGAGAGGGCGGCTGGCGCGATCAAGCGCGCTCTATTTCCACCGAGAGTGTGTAACGAGTTTTCTCGGTGACCTAGTGGCGCGAATAGAACTCGTCGCCAAGTGCGCGCGTCCTTTCGAAATTGTCCGGTCGAAACTTGGATACCTAACCGACGCTCGTCGTCAACACGCCGCGCGTCGGGTGCGTGCTCGATTTCGAAGCCAGTGGGTCGACGTGACTAATCGCCGCAACCTTCGAGAGAACGTGTCTCGTCTCGTTGAAGTGAATCCGCACGTCTCGCACGCCCTTTTTCCTTCGGGGAAAAGAAGGAAAGAAAGTCTATCAACGGTCCGAAACGCCTCTGAAAAGGGCCAGGCTTCGGAGAACGGAATTAACTTTGGATTTCAATCCTTGAGTGCTTTTTCGTGAAAAGCGAACGCGACCATTACTCCTCGGGATAATGAAGCGTGATGGTTAACTGGACCGTTGACAAACACGTTTCTTACACGTCCGCACTGATTAATATTCGCGTCTAAAGGTCTCATTTGCATCGGGAATAGAACGCAGAGGTGGCAGAGGGAGAGGGGGAATAATTTCGGACTCGGAAGTTTAACGGCATGCTCGGCCGGCGTTGAAAGTGGAGAGAACGTGCTTCTTGTAAATGCACTCGTAAATATACGCAATCGCGACACCGCTAACGTTTCTAGTCGCTAATTGCCGTCCGTATAGTACCGGACAGTCTCCTTATGGGAAAAGGCAGCGAAGCGCGAGCCGGACAGCGCGACGTTAATGACGGACATTATCGCGGCGGCAATAAAAGTTGGCTCAATTAACCGCGCTGTAAAAGGTACTGTGGAAAAAGCGTCGTTAAAAGTAAAAACCGAATAGATTTGTGATACGTTCCGGCCGTGGCGTTCCGATTCATCGCGACATCGATATTCCATTGTGCCTCCTTGATTTCATAACGAGAATCATTTTGAGAAGCTTCTACGAGAACTTGTCGAGGGTTGCCTTTACGTAATCTATCGAAACCTCCAGTTGGATTTCCCCCGGTCGCGCACGATCGAAGGAATTTGCGGGCTGCTCCGGGAAAACAGCTGACCGATTTTAATGTTAATGAGAAGCCTTGTTCTTCGAACAGTACCGGCCGATCGTGTTCGGAGCTATCGCTAACCGGCCTCGGTCTTCGACCCCCCTTCTCTCTTCCATTACCGCGCGTCCCCCTCCCACCGCGCCTCTCGTCCTTGCTCGCCCCTCTCTGTATCTTCATCGTGCCGTGGCGGCCGCATTCCTTCTCTCGACGGTGAAGCCGCGTCGGGAACTTCGACTTGCCTCGCCTCGCCTTGTCTTACCACGCCGCGTCGCGCCGCGCCGCGCCTAGGCTCTCCTCGACTCGACTCGATTCGACTCGACCCGACTCGACTCGCATCAACTCGACTCGACTCAATTCGATTCGACTTAACTCGCTCCGTTTCGTTTCGTCTCGCCCGCCTCGTTTCATTTTACTTTGCCTTGCCTCTCGAAAGAGCTTGCGATCCCGAGGATTATAACTTCTCCGAGATCGGATTCACCGCATCAACTCTCTCGATGAATTAAGGAGGATATCCAGGTTGACTAGTGTCGCGCCAACGTTGGCCATTGATCAAATCACGGATTATACGTCTGGATTCATAGTGTTTCAGAATCGTCAAGCTTTAGCTTTCTTGGCCAATCTGAAGATGATTTTTTTATTCAGCCACAATCACAAATTGTTGCGGGAAAACGTCGTTTACCAAATTTTTGCACGTTATACATATATTTAAGTAAAATTTCGATTCCGTTGAAGTATTCGCTTGAAATCAAGTATTCGCTTGAAAAATATAATCCTGTAAATTATTCTCTTCTCAAACTTTTTAGTTTGTCAAGAGCTTATCATTGTCTATCCGCGTAGTCACGCGATATTCTTGTGAAAAAGAGTTTCCGTATCAGCTGAAAAATAGTAATAGACTGAATGTCTCGATATTTATTTTTACGGAATATGCATCAGAACGTCGTTTAATGAGAAAATATGAAAATTCGAGATCTTATCTTCTTTTTTTTATCGATGGATACACGAAACAGTTAGTGCCGCCGTGTACAAGATTTATCTCAACATACACAGAGGCAATCGGGTTAATGAGTGTCCGGTGAGAGCAATTCAAAGCGATCGCAGAGCAACGGTTATCGTGGACCGCGCATTCGTGACTGCACTGAGAATTTACGCTCGTGGTATCGTCTGCGAAGGATCGAGGCAAAGGTTACGCTCGATGCGTCGCGACGTGTCGCGATCGATAGATCGCCAGTACATGCCACACCCAACAGAATTGCCTTTTTTGCGCGAAGGTCTAGAGGCACGACGCACTTGGAGCACACTGGACTGACAATGTCTTTATTTTAACGACGCACGAGAAACGCGTCGCAGGTAAATTGCGCGTCGCACCGTGAGACCGTACTCTGGTATAATTATTGTCATACAGCAACCGCATATTTCGTTGCCATAGGCACAACGTATCCGGGTCCGAGCCGCCTACAGGTCGTTGCATAACAAAACCGCGTGGTCGTGTCGAATAGGTGGGTTGACTCGGGAGAACGAAACGGGCCGACCATTATTTATAACGTTCGGTAAAAGTAACGAGCGCCGTCTCCTTTACGGATTTTTGACTCGTGACATGAAAGACGAGACAGATCTCGTCCCTTCGCCACGAAGAAAATATTGTAGAAAATGTGATACGAATTACATAAAACGATATATTTCTGTACTACATTTCCTTATAAAGAGTATATTATAATACTTATTATTGTATTGATAATTGTTGATATTTTTATTAATTATGTTAGTAAAATTGTACACAACGGAAAGTTGTTCAGGTATTTTATTTTCGTGTTGTGGACATATAAAAACTTACGAAGTCATTATCATCTGAAGTAGTAAAGTGTAAGAAAAAAGTTTATGTTTCTACGTTTCAATGACGAGATAGAAAATACGCTATATTCCACGTTACGTGACTAGAAAAAAAAAAGACATATGTCAAGTTACGAGGTGATTTTCCAGTTCGCGTGCGCGCGCACGACACCGTTGGTCTATGGACCGTGCTGAAAACGTATGGGCAAACAATTTCACTCTCGCGAGCGAGACGTGCAGCGGGTCGTTGCATCTGAAAAACGTGGCCTCCTATGACCTAAGGGAAGAAAAAAGGATCAAGAAAAAGGCATTCTATCCTCGCGGTTGCCGAAGTACTTTCGTAACGCGAGAGCGAAACTGCGCCTTCTTGGGATATCGGCCCGACGAGAATTCGCCGTCTTATTCGACCGGCGACGATATATCGGTCCTTTTTCTTTCTCCCTCTTTCATTTGGTTTAAAGCACTGAGCCTCGTTTAAGGAACGAGAAGGCGCGCTGCTCCTGTCCTTGTCTAACACCGTCGCGGCGCATCGCGTGGATGACGCAAAATCTGGCATTCGAATGAGATAATTATTCATACTTGAATGTATTTATTATTTCTTACAAGATCATTCGTCAAAGATATTTCGTATTATTTATCAGATGTGTACATTCGTCAGCGGTTTGGATTTAGTGTGCCGAGCTGATTGCGTCCGATCGCGAGAGAATCACGCGCGTGATTCTCATCCGGAAGGATCGCGGTCGGCAACCTAATATTTGCGCCTCAACCGAAATAACGCGTTTCGGATCCATTTCGCGAATATAGGCCCCGTTTCCGTGCCAAACGCGTCGTGTATTCGTAATCCGGGCATCGCCAGTGCCCGCGAATCCCTCCAAACGGAAGCCGCGATTATTTCTGAAATGTGGAGGCGTGCCTTCAGAAGCGCGCGAGAGAGAGAACCTCACTGTTTACTACCGACTATCAACTGGGATAAGTTTACACGGGAAAGAAGGCTTTCGCCGTCGCGACGAAGATGGCTGCTGTCGTACTATACTTGACGTGAAAGCAATCAAATTTCGCTGCTGTAACTATTTATTTCAATTAATGTAACAAGAAGTCTTGTTACATTTGTCCAAGTACAATTGTTAGTGTAAGAGATTGAACGAGTAGGACTATTTCAGTCCCTAACATGTCTCACCTAGATCTATAAGAACCTCTTGGCTTCTCGCTAAGAATTGTATGTGGGATGGGAATCGGGATTTGAACTCATTGTCAGTGTTACTAGTCATTCGCGTTAACACAAAGCCACGTGTCATCCCAAGTACAATTGTTTATCTAAAGCGAAATAATTACCCTCTCTGTTAGTATATTTGCTATTATATTAAAATAATTTATAAATTCAGTAAAATTATCTCGAATTGAGTAAATTAGTATTCATAATTAGTATTCTTTTGACAATGAAATAGTTATTGATATTTATGATTGTATTTTTTACTTCGTATATCAATCATTTGAAAATTCTACTTATTGATTTTTGTTAAGTATTTAATCAGTTCCGAAATTTCATCATTGATGAAAGATTCGAACAAATTTGGAAAATTTAATCTTTTGTAATCAAATTTTTATATTAATTTAATGTTAGCATAAAGCTCTACAGTTTGATAATAATAATTTGTTCAGTAAATTGTCTATTTTTAGTAAGTTATTTATATATTTATTAAATAATTATCGAAGAAAACAGTATTCAAATGAGACTTTAAACTCCCGTTAAAACACGAAAGATATTCATCCTTGAGCATCCGAGATTTAAAGACGCATATTTAAATTTTCTATGTTAAATTAAGACACATCTGTGCATCTGAAAACAAGTAGATATCCGGTAGAGAAAAGAAGCCAAGGCGAAGAAGCCAAGAATTCGTGGCCGATGGTCGAAACTGGAGGCTTGCAATCGCGATCGAGAGCCGGAATTTCGGCGGGTCTCCGAGAGAAAGAGAGAAAGAGGAGGAGAGACGGTAACTCTGGCAGTCATTGAGAACGGCACGTCGCGGGGGCTTTTTTCGGCATCGACTCTCTTTCCGTAAGTGTCTCTCCTCTCCTCTTCTCTCTTCGAAGAAAGCGTCTCCCTCGTGCTCGCGGGCAACGGCGTTTCTCCGCTTCTAAATAAGGAAATGCCTACGCTTCTCCACCGCCTCCGTCGTCGTCGATTGTCGCGCGCGGCTCGCTCCTCATATACACACACACGCGTGCGCGCGCGCGCGACTCTTAACCCATTTAATCCCACAG
The DNA here is from genome assembly GCA_021460005.1 of Tetramorium alpestre. Taxonomy (NCBI): domain Eukaryota; kingdom Metazoa; phylum Arthropoda; class Insecta; order Hymenoptera; family Formicidae; genus Tetramorium; species Tetramorium alpestre. The sequence goes on from JAJVSH010000052.1 coordinate 279,125, forward strand.
TTCCATTTTTGGAGCGGCGAACATTGATTGACCGGTGGAAGTGGGAAAAGCGACCGAGAGTGTTGTTGCATCTCATTGTCAATTGTTGTTTTGTCGAATGTCGAGCGTCCATTGATTCTGAAAATTATCCTTTTCCGCGTGTCCACAATCTTAACTTGTACAGGGAAAAAGGAAAGAAATCTTGACTTTTCTACATACTTATACGCTACGAGAGAACGGTCTCTCAACATTACGATATTCTCGAAGCGTGCGAAGCTCCGGAAACTCGCTCCTTTTCTCTCTCGCCCGCCCGCGACGCGAATTTTAAACTCGTCGACGATCGTGCGAGCGAGCCGCGCATTTCCAGACGCGGCAAAACTCGAGATGCTTCTCTCTCTTTCTCTCTCTCTCTCTTTCTGGAAAGACAGACAAGGAGAGGGAGGAAACACGTCCTATGCAACGCACGCGGTCTTTAACTCAGGCCCTTAAGGGCCCGGCTAGCGGGGCCGATGACCGAACCGGATCGGACCCGAAGCGGAGCGGAGCGATGCGACGCGCGGCGCGGCCCGTTTTGCCGGACGCGCTCGCGCAACGAGAAGCGAGCGAGCGCGCGCGTGCCTCCGCAGCTCTTCTGCATGCAGCTGTTGCCGCGGATTCTCCGTTGCATTCTCGCGTTACGGTAAGGCAGACTGGGCCAAGTGCAAAAACACAGGTTTCGCCGGACGTGTTTATTTAGCGTTTGTAAATTCGGCCGGACTTTAAATCGCGGTTAGGTTACTCGAGGTCGGCGGAAATAGTTTCTCGACGACCTATAAGTAGAGGCGTAATTAATTTTCCGTTCACTTATATTTGTCGCTCTATTTAGCGTCCCGAATTAATCAAAACCGGCTTGTCGCCTGTCCCAGTTTACATCGTACGCTTCTCAGTCGCTTGGAGTTTCGAAATGGATGACGGTAATTTCTTTATTAGATAAGATAATCTTGAAAACTTTTTCCTCCATGACACTGTGATCTAAGCCTCGCTAGTTTCAATCGGATTGTCGTAAATTGTAAGATATGATGAGGAAACATTGCAACTTCAATAATATTTTTAGCTGACCCTGTCAGGACCACAGCGTTTCTTTTTTTCAAATAGATAATCTATTTTTTAAACGTTTTTTTTTCCTTATTTTCCACTTATATCTTCAAAGATTGTAAAAAAATTATCATTTAATGTTTCGTACCGTCATATCTAAATCGTTCTTTCTCTTTCCTTCAGCTTGCATCTTATCATTGCAACATCGCTAAACGCTATCCATCGCGATCTTCTCGCGTGCTTCGTGCACTTTCCTTCACCTCTCCCTTCACCTCTTCGCTTTCCCTTCGGTCTTTATAACTGTCATTTCGCGTGTCTTGCATCTTCCTTTCGCCTCGTTAACCTTTCTAAGACAATCTTCACTACTTGAGATTTACAGAAGGGCATGACCATTCGATCATTGAGTTTGTTACATGTTTATTATTTAAATTATTGCGATCATCATTCTAATTGCCATTTATATTTTCGCATTTATCCGCTGTCGACGTCTTCGTTACTGGAAAGAAAGGAAAAGGCTTGCTTATTAAGTTATTTAAAGATTAATCAAACTATCAAGGAAAAAGTCGATGTCCTACATATTACTTTTCGAATCTTCTCTGCTTTAAATTATTTTCGTATGTAATTAATCATGCAGCCATGTCGAGCGAAATCACGAGTTGGGTAGTTTTTTCTCTCTTCGAGTTTTTTTCTCGGAATGGCGAAGCGGGTTGTCGTGTAACCGGTATCGTAACTTCCCGTCATCAGCCGATGGCTTTTTCAGTTTTTAGCGAAGAAAAAAAAAGAGATTGCGCGTAATAATTTTCTTCCTGGGCATCTGGGTGATCAAAATCGCGCGGGCTGATAAGTTATTTTGGTATGCGTACGCACGTCTTACTCTCATCCATGAGATAGAATTCAACGAATTAAATTCCGGTGAGATGTGTTTTTCTGAGAAAAGAAGTTCAATTACAAGAAGGCTAAGCCTACGGACTTCGATTAAACTGATTGAAATCTCAATGGATGCAACGGCCGCGCTTAACGGTATCTCTTTTGCGTGAGGATAAATAAAAGGTGGACCGAGGTTTTCGCATGGTACGGAGTTAACTGCGATAAATATCAGCGACATCACGCGTGGCGAGAACGTATATATTTTAAATAAATGCGTCGGGAGTTAAAACGCGATATAACGTTGACAGGGATAACGCTCTGCGAAATCCGACACGGTTGCCATGCAGGACGCACCTACCGCGCGGCGATCCGCTTCTTACGTCCTCGATTCGCGGATTTCGCGAGTCGTTTCTCCGCACGGATTTCACATTTGTCGCAAAATTTCTGGAGCAACGGCAATGTATAAATAGGCACGCTTGCCTCACCGTGCGAAAATAAGTTGGGAATTGCTTAAGGGTGGAGCGCAAGATAGATGAGCTAGTTATGAATTTTATGCCACTCAACGTGCTATCTGCAACGCCGCGACGTCGGTTGAGATATTGAAGCGGATTTATCTCCGAAGTCCGACACGAGAGCTGACATCTCGCCGCGTCTCTTCGCGCGGAATTAATCGTCGAAGGCGACTACTCGCGCGCGCACACACTTGTTTATTATTTCATTACGGAACGGTTAGCAGACGTAACCGCGTAACGACGTGTAATTATCCGAAGTAACGATAGTTTAATCGCGCAGTCCGGCTCGCGTTGCATTTATACATCATAATATCTCGCGCGTTCGTTACTCGAAGCCCCTCGCGTCGAAGTCGGAGTCCGCCGGTACTCGGTCTAAAAATGGAGATCACGTAACGCATCGGCGATACACCCGGCAGTCGCATTCTCATCGTAACGGCATTTCTCGCGTTCGTGCAGTACGGGGATCTAGCTGACAGCGTTTATCGGCCGCCTTTGTCGTCGCCGACACGATGAGCCCCACGTGGTTCCATCGATGAATCGCACATGAATTCCTCGTGGCGCGTATTGATGCGAAACAAATTTCAAACGACGAACAAACAGCGTCCGACGAAATTTTCAAAAGATTCCATTTTGTTCGACCTGATCACGCTAAATCACGCGCCAAGAGCGCGAGCGATGAATCGAGACGAGTGGCGTCGTGATTCACGTCGCGCGGACAGAGGAGGAGCGAGAGAGAAGGAAAGAGCAGGCTTGTCAATACCGTCCGCATCTTTGGAGAACGATTCCTCAGCTTCCGAGCGATATGCGGTCGTGGTGCCTCACACGATTACAACATCGGTGATCTCATGCCATTGCCGTCGCCGCCGATTCCGCGCCGGGGCATATACACCCACGTGCGCGCGCGCGCGCATTACGTGACACCGTCTGAATAATCGAGATTTCGCCTCTATGACTGACGCTCTCATTATTGTTCCTCACGACACGCTTCTTGCGAGGTAAATGTGGTCGCTATGTTGACATTGAACGAAGATACACATAAAATCTCTCTTTTTCTCTTTCTCATGTCTCTTTCTCACTTCCTCGCACGATCGCGTATTCGACACTCGCGTCACTACACGCCGCACGCCACGCGCATTTCGGATAGTGCGCGAGGGCTTGAGAAGTAGAGAACTTGTGGAAGAAAGAGAGAGAGAGAGAGAGAGAGAGAGCCAAGAGCGACGGTCAGCTGATGTCACGCAGATGGGCTGGTGAGCTGCGCCATGCTAAAAGCGGCTATGATGCCCTCCTTTATTTCCCCTCTCACCCCCCCTCCTTGCCCAGCCATTCTCCTTCTCCGTTTCTGCTCAACTGTTTTTCTATCTGCGTCTATCTGTCCGCGACTGTAATCCACGTATATCTACGTTTCCCTCTCGCGTGAATTCCTCGTGCCTCCGATTCTTCTTGCCGCGAGGAAGAAAGAGAGAGCGAGAGAGAGAGAGAGAGAGGAACGCGAGCCTCGCGGGCATACTGCGAATCGCCGTGACGCATTCTCCCACCTCTCCCTCGCGACTCTCGAGAAAATCGCGGTTGTTGCGAGATGACTCGCACCGAGACAGAGAGAGAGAGACTCAGCAACGCTCGCGTGTATACGCGTTAAAAGATCTGACGTTCTCCATTCGGAATAAGTGTGACAACTAGCGGCGTGTCCGTAGCCGAGAAATCGCCTCTCGGTATCGCGCGAATGCCTTCTCAACTATAAAGCGTCGTTTATGCTTTCGTTACCCCGCACTGGTCACAATAATATCAATTCACCGAGATTTTTCTCGGCGACAGTTCTTCGGCGACTTTAATGAATTTCGCGATCCGCAAAAGATTTTCTCAATTACGGCGCACGTACCTCAAGTCCTATCGTACCTCACGTACTATCGCGTTCCACCTGCCTTTTCTCATTGAGTAAAAACAGCGCGTCCATTGAGAGGCTAATAATCGGCTTCTCAAGATAATCGAGCGGTTCATTAGAGGAAGCGAGCTTGATGTGTAGTCATTAACTGCTATAAACGATTTACTGCGCAGCCACTGATCGATTCATTTGTGACTTTAAGAGCGTTTAATGTAGGAAACATATTTGTAATTATATTTGCTCGTCATTTATTCGCAAATTTGCTTGCATGAAGTTTCAACTGGAAGAACAAAATTTCATGTGATTTTACACATGTTATCATGTACATATAAGACTTTAATTGGGTTTTATATACAAAATTATTAAATTATTAAATAATTTATTTCGATAAAATTAATTCGCGATTGACAATGGGTACATAATGTTTAATCTAGCGCGTTAAAAACAAATTTCGGGAGCGGACAAAATTATCCAAGATAAAAGAACCAAGTATACAAACATGTATACATAAACATGGTATAAGTAGCTTGTCAAATCTTTTCGAATCGATTTATCTGAGCGAAACGATCTCGAGACAGGTGAAAAAGATGCGGGTTATTTCTACGCGAACTCCCGGGAGATTTTCGTCCGACAAATTTTATGCGGTCGCTGGTGGATGCGGTTTGGCTGAGATTACAGTTACATTGTGCGTGATTTGCGGATAGTTTACGCGAAAAGCGACGATTGCGGTCACCGCCGGGCCCGGTGTCGTCGCGTGAGCGCGGATTATCGGCACGGGAGGACGACGACGACGAAGANCCGAAGAGGTCAGGCATGCGAGAAAGTGGGGCAGATGCGGAACGTTGACCTTTACGGTTTACGGCGGATATACGTTGTAAGAGCACGACCGGGTTGCACGACGGGGCTCCGTGATCCTTTGTCGCGATACTCCGCGATGGTGTACCGATCCAACACGGACGAAACGGTCACCTTTTTAGAAGCTAGGCGCTAGCCGATCGGAATCGGAAGCGCAACTCATTTCCCTTTTATGCCAATTATCCCGAATTTGACGTTAACTCTACTTCAATTATGCTGAATTCAATTTAATATTTGAATAATTCGAAGCGCGTCTGTTTATTCGTGAGAATGTTCGTGAAAACGTTTTTTCTTAATGTCGAATAATTTGATCTCGGTGTGAAATAACAGATCTCGGTGTGTGTAAACTTGTTTTATTGTATACAAGTTTTACTGGCTTTCTCCGTATATCTACAACTGGCTATTATACGATTAAGCCGAAGATTAAGTTCTTATTTAACTGAATCACTGAACCACGTACATTTTATTAAATTTAACATTTAAGTAGAAAAATATTTAATTGAAACAAAAATATAATTTTCTTAATTTCTTCAAATATCACTAAAACTTTAAACTATTTTATTGAAAGATTAAAAAAATTTTTCACTCAAGTGCCTGAGGCAATTCTTCTAATGACAGTTGTACGTGACAATCGCTCAATTGTTGCCAGCTATCCTGTTGTCAACTATCATATAGAATACGGAGAAATCAAATGAACGAAAAGACGAATAAGAAAATTTAATCCTTTCTCGCGATTTAAGAGGGAGAGCCACGCCCAACCGTTAGATTCTCAGCTCCGTTATTAGCCTTGCGTTTAACGCACTGTTAAATCGCGCAACCGCGTGCATGCGTGCGAGCATAGGTATGCAGGGCCATGCTTACGCATTATTGCTATACAGTCAGACGCCGCATATAAAGACCAATCGCGTGACGTATTATCGAATGAAGGATGAACGCGGTTCCATTTCGCTCGCGCTTCGTTTCGTTTTCCTCGTTAATATAACGGTCACCCTAGATTCCTCGTAGATTGGCCCATTCAATGTAATCGACGTGTCGCGTCAATACCCTCCGTCCGAGTTCCCCGAGAATTCTTCCGTCGAAAGTATCGGTGAATTCAAATCGATTCTGTCTGAAACGAAAAGGGGTTCTGGCCAATGGGGTATTTTTGTACGAAGCGGGAAAACACGAAGCAGCCATCTCGTATTTTCTAATCCCTGTTCTTTTAATCGTCAGAACTCTTTTAGGAATTGTTGAACTCTCAAAGAGGGGACTCCGTCAATTATATCAATTATATTATATTAACTCGGAGAATTCGGGGTATCAATTTTTCGACTTGAGGACGGAGAGAACGATTTCGTTGGAATAGGCGAACAAAACTATTTATTTGAAGAGACAAATACGATTATTTGATTTTTTAAAGAATGTTTTTTCTCCATTAGTTTATTTCATTTAAACAACATTATAATATACAAAATATTATTTTTATTGACCAGAAAAAAATATTGTTTCATTGTATTATATTCGTGAATGGTACGTGTTATTTGAAAAATCAACTAATCGTATTTGTTTGTTCAAATAAACAGGTTTTTAAGACTATTTTTTTTGTTTTTAATCAATTTTATTAAATCTAAAGGAATCTTTCTGTGGGTCAATCGCGACGACTCGTCAGTTCCTCTATTCTCCGAATTTAAGGAAGATTAACGAGCGCAGTTGTTGAAAGTCACGTATTTATCGTTGAATCATTTTCATGTTACAGAGATCGCAAAGGTCCGGGCGAGCCTTTTTCAAATCAGCGGAGTGAAGAAGGAGCCGCTCGTCTTGCCGGAACCCGAGGGCGACATCACGACGCTCACGGAGAAGGTCTATGTGCCCGTTAAGGAACATCCAGATGTAAGTACCGCGAGAGATTGACGCATATATGTAATATAATTGACGATTCTCCCGGATTATCGAGACAGAACGCGATTCAAGGATTATTGAGTTGCGAAAACCGATGAGGAAAGTCCGCGGAGAATCGAAAAGAGCGAGCGTTTCGAGAGCTTTTACGAGAGAATTTACATTAATCAGCTAATATGTACATGCATCGACTAATGGGTGACAAACGGGACGTAGTTGCAACTAAATATCTGTTATTTTCTAATGAGTGGACGGAACGAAATGAATTAAACGCTGTGCTGTGGGAGAAACCCGTCATTTTTTTCGACGCACAGTGCAAACGGAATATTTTTATTTGAACTCGTTTAAATGAATATAAAGAACCGAAAATTTAGCTAATCGCATAGCTCAATGATTATACGTTCAGAAAATCTCAGCAGGGACTCTCAGACCATGAAAGATATTTATTTTGCATTCCACGAAGGTAGTTACATTAACATCAGAATTTGAATTTTAATACTTAATAGTTTTTAACAGTCTTTAAAAGCGCCTCAATTATTATGTAAGTTTAAATGTTTTTTTTATTATGGTGATGAAAAATGCATCACTGAATAATGCGACCGGGTCTCTTTTTTATACTTTTTTTTTAAGTTTATACCTGCATTTATATATCTTTGATCATACCAACTGAAAGGTCGAGGTTTTTCTGTAATACTTAGTTAATTTTATTTTGTTTGGTCATTAAAAGCTAACAGTTATTTAATTGAGCGACTTTTTGATTGTCACTTTATATGTAACGTGTATATGTATATATACTTATTTTATATATGTATATTGCATCCATCGCGTGAATGGATTCTAAAATTCTCCGTGTCGGAAGACACGTTCCTTCGTTATGTGGAGGCGGAAGGCATAATTTTCGTTACGGATCCGCAGCGCGAGAGGAAAAGTATCGTTCGCCGATCCTCGGAGAGACGAGATCGACGCGATGCGCAGCGTGCACCGAACATCGAACGCTGAACGTTATTTCTGTAACGCCCGAAATAGGGTTCGCGCCGAAGAGACGACTCCCTTTCCTTCTCCACGCTCCGTTTCCCCGTCTCGCTCGCGCGCACTTCTACGCGGTTGGCTCTCATTGAGACGTAATAGTCGGGTCGTAAACTTATTAACCCTTCGACCGGGTATCTCGATATCTTTTTTTTTCTTCTTTTTGTTTAAATCGCGTTGAAATATTTAATTTACTTTACCAGAGATGAATAAGATTGACGTGAGAATAGGTGGGAAAAAATTACGTCGGCTCTTCACGGCACGCGAGAGAGAACGCCCGGTAATCGCAGCGGGCATTGGCAGTTATTAGCTCATTACGGATGGCCTGTTGCGAATGATCGATCGATTCGTCCGTTATCGCGCGACATTGACGATGCGCGGTCTTGCTCCGTCCGCCCATCTACTCGACAATTATCCGATTATCACGCGCCGATTTCGCGCTGATTGGTAGTTTTCGATAATGCCCCACGTTATCAGTGCATAGTTTAGATTTCTTATCGTTGTCGAGAAGGATCTGATGCGCCCAGCACGGTAGCACGTCGTCTTATCTTTCGGTGCGATTGCGGTGAATTTGCATGAACCGTCAGGATTGCTATTATTACGCGTTATGTATTTACTAGAGATTACACTGAATTACATTTCTTTGAGATAAATGAGAGACGGTGTCTCTAGAATATTACAGTCCCTCTGCGTTATAGCCTTTCCTCCCACTGCATTTCGCCGTTTAGACACGCCTCAATCACATATATTAAAACTTTTAAGAACTCAGGAATAGTATTTTTGAAAAAAAGAAAGAAATGCCAGCAGCGGGGGCTAAAGAGCCGCGGATGATTCACCGTCTAAACTTATCCGCCTTTATTTACTGGGATCCAACAATGAAACTGGATATCTCGTGGAACAGGTCTTTTTTTCACACAATCGTACAAGCCAAATTTAGTGCGTTAGCGTTTCGCACGTAAAAGATGGTATGTGTTATAATTTATGAGTATTTATGTTCTGCTATTTATATATATATATATTCTTATAATGCACACGCATAGATATTTGTATACAAATTGTTAAGCAAGCGTCTTAAAAGTAGGACGATAGATAAAAGTAATCTTCCGTATCTATACGATGTCCTTTCCGTTCCCATACTTAATATTTTTTTAATGGAATTTTCTTTGGTGAATGTATCGGTCGCACGAAGATGGAAAAAAAATCAATCGGCTTTCTCGTATGATTGTAGTTCAACTTTGTCGGGAGGATTCTGGGACCGCGGGGTATGACCGCGAAACAATTGGAGCAGGAGACAGGATGCAAAATCATGGTGCGCGGGAAGGGATCGATGAGGGACAAGAAGAAGGTAAGAATCATTTAAAGGCGAAAATTGATTAAACTAAAGCTTTCTCTTACCTAATTGCTGTATGATGTCTCTTTGAGGAAAGTTCTCTTCAGCAAGCTAACTTTGGAATTTTTATGCGCTGCGTTAAATATCGCGTAGAAATATATTGATTTATACTCGCCGTCAACGACAACGAGCGCCTGAAATTAATAACGATTGCGGACAGCTGTTAAAATAATGGTCGACTCTACTAATCATAGGTCTGCTCTCCTTAATCATGCTTCATTATACTTCTTGTTTGAGAGGAATGTTGTGAGTACAGATATAAAATTGAAGTTGTAACATAAATTATACAGAAATAATACGTCTTTTATTGAATTAGTATAAGATTGGGCGAGTAGGGCTATTTCAGTCCCACCTAGATCTATAAAGATCCTCTGTGACTTTCCGCTAAAAATTGTATGTGGGAGATGATGGCCGAGATTTAAACTCGAGACCCTTCGTTTACTAATCACTCGCGTTAGCACAGAGCCACGCGTCATCCTATTTTACATTTAATTGAATTACACATGTGTTTTTAAATCAATATTGCTTAATACTGGCTCTAATTGTAAGTAATGAATATTTACTATAAGTATCGGAGGATCATATCAGTGACAAATGGATTTTGGAATTAACAATGAGTCCCTATAGAACATTAAACCAAGCGTCGTATTTTTTCAAGCTGCACATGGTACGCGAGCGAAATGCTTTCTCGTAAGTATACACAAGTAGAAACGAACCCCACTGTACAATTCAATGTGAATTTGATGTGTATCTATTATTTCCTCGCCGATCAATGCAAATTTATTCGTCAATTATTATCATCGCCCTTTATTTGGTTAACAAAGGTTCGCGATAAAAATCTTCGCTGGTGCTTCGTTAATCAAATAATTCACCTGAAACAGAAGCGCGCATATAGAGAGAATGGAATTTTTATTAATCACGCAGTCTTATTGTTTTTTTTTATATTTCTTTCTATTCCCAGGAAACTTTTATATTATAATTTATATATTATTTAATGTTTTATTGAAATATATTAACATATTTTTTAAATAATATAAAAGACAATTTTATGTAAACGATGTGACTGTAAGTTCGCGTCGCGGGTGTACGTGTATGTGTATGTACGTGTATACGGCAAATGTTTGCGTGCGTATAACAATTACGCGACATGTTGATTAACCAGGAGGAACAGAATCGGGGCAAGCCGAATTGGGAGCACCTGACGGACGAGTTGCACGTGCTGCTCACTGTCGAGGACACTGAGAATCGTGCCACGTTGAAGCTTGCCCGAGCAGTCGAGGAAGTCAAGAAGCTACTCGTGCCCGTGGTGAGAAAGTTCCAACTGTATACCTTACCCTTCCCCTCTTATAGACGATAATAGCCCCGCGCGCTAAGAAGAGAGATCTCGCCGGGAGACTTTCCCATAAACACGTTTTTTTCCCCCTTCTCTCTTCTCTCTAGTCTCGAATCGAGCCCGAAAACTTGAAGGAATCACGTGGTTGCTCGCGAGAAGGAAAGAGACTAAAAATTTTCAGCAAAATTACACTGTTAAACTCACTGTAGTGTCAAATTATACTCAATTTAAGTAATTTTTAACTATTCCATAGATCGCCACTGCTCCTATTCAATATTTCATTAATTTTGACTAAAAGAAAGAAAATTTTGACTAAAATTATGACTAACATGGAAATTAAATTAGATAAATTAACAACATATTGAGTAAGACTTACTCAATATGTCGCTAATTTTATCTTTTTGTTTTAGTTAAATTAATCGAATATTCAGTAGGAGCAGTGGCAACCCATAGAAGTTACAGTGTAAGGGATAGAAAAATCATTGCGATAGTTTTTCTCTTGCAAAGTTCGAAACGCGGATTATGTATTTGTAATCGACCTGTCGAATCTCGAAACGTAGGTCACTTCCAAAGTGAGTGGCCTCGTGTAACGTTAACGCGCACGACGTTAACTGTACAATCGGCGCTTTCATATGTAAATGGAAGAGATCTGTACAATGTCGAGCTCCCTCCCCATCTATTCGGTAGGATAATTATCCGTTGCACCTCCGGTGGTGGGTTCTGACGGTAATGTCGATTGTTAGCAGGCTGACGGCGAGGATGAGCTAAAGAAGAGGCAGCTAATGGAACTCGCCATTATCAATGGGACTTACCGGGACTCGAATACAAAGGTTGCCGCCGCGGCAGGTACCGTTCGTAGAACTTGTCTCATTATGCGCGCTTAAGAGCCGGCGGGATCACGTTCCGCGAGTTCGCAGATCCGAAGATACGCCGAAGATGTCGCGAAGCGACCTTTCTAATGAGAGGCCCATTTGCAGTATTACTCCTGATCGCCGTCGTAATTTAATTTACCTCATCGTACTAGAAGAAACGCGCAATAATCGACGTATGACGCATTTAAGGATAACGACAACGTAATGGACCTAACGTTGACCGTCGTCCCGCGCGTTAGTGACTAATCGAATGAAATAATTTTCTCGCGAAGTAACGCGGCTACGGCAAATCCGGGATTCCCGGTACACCGGTTGTCGGAGAAATTCGCGCTTAAACAAACAATTGTAGATATTAATGGTCATGATTCTGGCGCGGTTAGCCGAGAACAAGAAATAACGGTTGCAGAGTATCTCGCCGATTCTTCTTCGGCCGGAAATTCGTTTTTCTTTTTTCGCGACGTTTATTTTACTCTTTCGGAACTAGTTTAGTTGGTCGCTTCGACAAATGGAAGGCAGCTTGAGAGAGATTTCGGAGAAACTTGACTTGAGATATACGTCTAGATTATATGCGCAAGTTATCGAAATCAAGGTCGACTCGTGAATACGAGGATGACGTTTGAAGAAACAACAAATCTTTCTGCTAGAGTCTATAATTTTTTTTTTCAACTTGCCTGATCTCATTTCATATGTAATTTACCGATAATGAATCGATGCGTTACGTACATCAATCTACACTGAGAGAAAAATATAGTCCCTTTTGGCCTCCATAATTTTATAATTAAAAATTATAATTAAAAAAATATATTTCTAATAATAAATATAATTAACTTATGCACCATTATATTAACCATAATTATCGTTAGAAATATAAAATTATGGAGGCCAAAAGTGACTGTATTTTTCTCTCAGTGTACGTATCATAATCCGCTCAGAATCGAGTTTCAAGATTCTCCTTCTCCCTCGCCTTCGAATTTTTCCGACGTGGTCAAAAGTGCGGGTGTCGCGGAACCGATCGCTCCGGTTGAAGGCGAGGCAGGGAAGCGTTGATCATTCAGCACCACTCGCTGTTTGCAGCCTGCGACGAGGAGTGGCGGCGAGTAGCCGCCGCCGCAGCGGAGACGCAACGCCTGCTGCCGGGCCTGGCGACGCCGATGCGGACGCCGAGCGCGCCCCTGGGTGCGCCCCTGATCCTGTCGCCGCGGATATCAGTGCCGACGACTGCCGCGTCCCTGCTGAACGGCTCCGGGCCGCCCGGCTCGCTCCTGTCGGCCGGCGATCCCCACGGGCTCATCTACACGCCGTACGCGGACTACGCCAACTACGCCGCTCTGGCCGCCTCACCGCTGCTCACCGAGTACGCCACTGCTGATCACTCTGGTGGGTTGTTTGCTCGTTGATCGCTCCCGTTGCCGTGTCTCCTCCCGCCGCGGCACGGGAGAAACGGAGATGGTCGAAACGAACGCCTCTCCCCTCTATGTAACACGACAAACGGGGCTTTTTATACGCGGAAATGTCTTTTCTTTTTTAATTTTTAAAGATAGATGAGCGCGACGGAGGGCACAAAGCCGCGTGCGCTTTTATTATTTTTATTAATATTATATTATTATACCGCATGCGGCACGCCACTGACGATTGGTGACTCTCCCGGCCCATTAACCAATCGCGTTTGGCCATCCTTTTATCCAGTGCTGTGAATTTCGAGAGATTAGATAAGCAATCGGATCGACGGAAAGAAATCTTTTTAAAAAGTTGATCGTATGTTTTCTATTATTATTCGTATAAATATTCTCCTAAGACAATGATCACTGTAAAAGGTTGCCCATCTAATCCCGATACCGGTGCTAATTTTTATATATTACACGAATTCGGAAGTTAATTGTCACGGGAGAGCTAATTTTTATATATTACACGAATTCGGAAGTTAATTGTCACGGGAGAACGGAACGAAATTGTGTGCAACGTCAACGTGCACATTGCTTCGGCGGGAACGTCACCAATCGACACGTGGCACGTATACAATCACGTAAATTTGTAAGACGATAATTGTTAATTACGAACCGATCGCTCTTGTAGCCGTTAATTATTATTATCCACGTCGCGTTGTCATAGTTATCATCTTTTACCATCGCGTCATTATCTCCGTTATCATCGTTGTCGTCGTCACCGTGTCACCGTCATTATCGTCATCATCATCATCATCATCTTCATCATCATCGCCATCATCGTAGCAGTTAGCGAGTACTTTTTGCGAGGATAGCTTAGGATTATAGGACACAACCGAAATCAGTCATTTACTAGTCGCGTCAGTTCAGATATTATAATTACGTGAAAGCCTTAGAGTGTAATGTTATATGCACCGCCTTCGAAGTAATTGTGTCACGAAGATTCAGGGTTATCAATAGCACGTAGAGAAGTGGCAGGAACGCGAGCAGAACGGCTAGGCCGTGTTTCAGCAGGATTCTATCAAGAACGGTATCTAGGTATTAAGTATAGGATTGAGACGGGACAGACATACGTATTCGTCGTACGTGCTGTATCGCGTGCGGATGTAGTTATACTAGTCTGAAAGCTTTTCTTTCTTTCTTTTTTTTATCGATTTCGTGCCGTTCACCAGCAGCCACGTGTTTCGCCGTCCGGAATATTTCTTTTCTCCTCGAGCCGCCTTCAGGATAACCGCACGGTGCAATTTTTGCTCGATAGAGGAGGGTAAAAATATTCTTTTTTATTAGAGATTTCTTTTTTTTTCTCTCTTGAGATTACGTACTAATCTCGAAAGTTAATCTAAAATTCAGAATTGCAAGAGATTTTGAAAGATACATATATGTTTCTGCATATAGAAAGCGTCCGGTGAAAACGAGAATAGATTATGTCTTGCTATACGTGAGAAATATACTCTCGAAACTGATAATATGGAATTTGGCAGCAATCGAAAGTGTTTTCATTGGATTTATGATTCCGTAAGACTTCTTAACGGGAAATGTTACTTGAAGTTAGATTATCGGTCTTGAGATATCTTCCATCTTTCAAAGTACCGTGCTTTCATTTACATCTCGTCAGTCGGACACCCTTCTCTTCTCAGATCGGGCAAGTCTCGCACCGCGCGCTACGTAGAATCGAAGAAGATCGCGGGACTCCAGCGAAGAGACGCTCGCGTTGAACTCGGTCGCGTCGAGAGTTACCGGCGAACCGTTAACCAGGACGATCCCGCGGAGTCTCGTCTTCGAAAGAAAAAAGAAAGAAGAAAAAGGAAAAAAAAAAATACGTCGAGATATTTCGGGTACGCGAGAAATCTCCCGTCCAGTCCTCCTCACCAGTATCCAAAGTACTTCCCGTCGAGTGGTACGAGTTATATACTGACTCACTGACGCACGCGATGTTCGACGTCCGGGCCCGTTTGAAAGCCGAGCGAGATTGTCCGGGAGTGCATCCCAGGACGCGTGTTCTTCGTCGCGAATACATACGGAAGATCGACGCGTCTTTCTTCCCCCGAATACAAAGGCATCCAGTTACCCGGTAAATGCTCGCGCATTCGCGCGTCTTTTTTAACATATAAGGGAATGCTCGGTACACTCGGTACACTCTTTATACATATATGCGTATTATCTTACGTTGGATTTTTTTTCTTACGGTCGATAAGAGACCCGTAACGCGCTGTCGCGCATTACTCAATGCAGTAATCAAAGGCCATTCTTGTTGTAGCTATTTTTACAGATACACGTGCGTGTTTACGGACGTATATATGCGTAGATATATAGATTTTACAGAGGATATATATTTATTGAAGTAGTTGGTATTAATGTTACATAATATAGGCTTCTTTTTCTTCTTAAAGCTTGTCTTAGAGTTCGATTTGATAACTTTGACGACGGGAAGGGACGTGTATTGTCGTCACGGGACGCTTCTCTTCACTACGAAAGAGAATAATCGAACTTTAGTCCGCGTTTGTTTTTTTTAATTCTCTTTTTTTTTCCATCGCGCGCATTCCCGCGAACACATTCTCTGTCACGCTTGACTTGAATTACACTTTTAACGATTGTAACTGCAGGAAGTACCACTAGAATCCCCAATCGAATCCCTCGGGTTGATCTAACACGCGACTAAACAACTAATAACTCGATCCGTCCACCTCTCCCACGAAGCTTACTCTACGTTGCGTCTACTCATTTTTTCCTTTTGTCTTCTCTCTCGCTCCCGCCTCATCCGGATGAAAACCGTACCTCTAATTACGTAACTCTTTGACGACCCTAGCGAAGTAATTACGCGAATCGCCTAGCGTAGCGATAGTCATCTAAAAAGAAAGAAAAAAGAAACCGGGAAAGATGAAGAGTACTCGATTGTGAGACTTCCGAGGCAGAGTAGCTTTATTCCCCCCTCCCTCACCTCTTTTTCCTTCTCTCTTCCACGCGAGAGAGACGTAATCATTGAGTTTTCACAGCTTGAAACGAATTGGTCGAGGTGATTGCCGTCGATCGCACGATAGCAATCGGATTAGTGAGCAATTTAGCGAGGACTCATCGGTAATGAACACAAATTGAATCTATCGCGCGACACGCCATACGATGGCTGGTGATAGGTAGCCTATAATATAATGTACGTAGGATTCTTCTTTTTTTTTTTAGACAGGCAATATATAGGTGGAGGGAGAATATTACCCAGGGACCAAACAATATTTTGAGGACTGATGGTTCTAGCGTTTACTTGTAGCGAATCCAGACGATACGGATAAGACTATGCGTTGAAAAAGTACTTCCTCTCTTTTTTTTTTGTTTTCTTATCGCGCGTTCACGCCTCCTCCCCTTCGCACCCCGCAAAAAAGCAAACAAAGGAGAATCAAATGATGACTCTAGCGCACGTATTTATACAGATTATTTTATAGACACGCAATACTCTTTTTGATGGCATAGTCTTTAAGTAATATTTAAATATTTAAATATTCAAATCGTATTATATATATACACATATATATACATTATTATCGTACGAGCTATATATTATTTTATACGTTTATTTAATTTTATTTTTATAAAGATTTAGCCGTTTATATAGATATATTTATACGAGGTTGAGGGCCGAAGCAACAGGTAGATGTTAATCCCAATACTCATTGTTGTTAGGAACGAGTAGAATGGTTGGATACATTTCTAGCTTACATGACAAAGACTTACCTGATTTCACTGACGAAAATCAAAAGTGTGATGTTGAACCGCGTGCGAAAGAGCGAAAGGTTGCCCGGTTGTCAGCAATAGCTTCTCTCAAGTCTATATTTAACGAGTTTTATATATAGTATATATTTATATATATATATGCATGCACGCGCAAAAATTTCTCCGATGTACCTAGAAACAGAGCGTCGATATAAGCGAGAAGGGAGGTGTCATATCTATATGGTAGACTCGTTTAATAGGTAATAAGTAAGTATGTGTGTCTCTCCGACGAAGCTGCGTCTCACTGCTTCCCCGCGGGAGAGCCGGGGATTTTGTTTTTTAAACAGTTCACAACAATTTCAGGGACGTACGATTTTAATGACGATTTACAGTATTCTTACAGAGTGTTCTGGTAGGCAAGCTTGCCCCGCTACAGGCCTAAAGAGTACGACCGAGCGTGAGCTCACGAGAGATCGGGACGAGAGCACGCGAGACACGGTCGCGTGTCGACTTTTCGTCACGCGAGTCGCCGGCTCTATCGAGATGTCTCTGCATAAAGTGGTCCCGAGGTACTCTGTATATAGTGATGACATTAATAAACGACGTGAAATCAGTAACCGGATCACGCGTTCTGGAAGTCGTGTCTACGAGAGGAAAATAAAGTTCCAACCGGTGCGATGCCTCCAAATTCTCCTTACTCAAAGACATTTCGATGTTCAGTATCGAGGAGTAATCATCTCGGTATTGAATTTAGAGCAGTAACGTGTCTCCCTATATTCCACGCTCGCGATGGGAGTAAAGGATAATCCTTACTATACACGTGCCGTCGGCGGGTGTAACGCGTTACCATATTTCCGCAGTATTTCTACCGTAACCAGCAGTATTTTCGCGCGTGTTTTTCAGGCATTTAGTAACTTCCACGTCCTTCGCGTTTGAAGGGACGGTCGACGATTGTGAGCTCGCGCGTCGGTCGTAGGCTGGAGGCAACGATCAACATTAATCTGACGGCGCCACCGCGAGAGTCAACTGACGAGGAGTGGCCTTCGACGAGGCCAGCTCATCTCGTTGACGTCGTAGCGGCGTCGTTCGGGACCCGTTACACAGAGAAAAAGGGTTTCTTCCCTGCAAGCGTATCATGAATTAGTGAAATTAATAATGTAAATTAGTGCGATCCACATTCGCTATGTCTGTGCAGGCAAACATCGTCGATGAATAAATACCATCGGGGAAAATACCAATTTCTTTGTGACACGGGTTCCTCCCTCCCGATGTGTGTCGTCTTTTTTTGCACTGATAATAGCGGCAGGATTCTAGATTTTTTTTAGCGGCCGAGACGGGCGGACTGGCGCGGATCCCTTGCGGGTCCGTGCGACGATAAGTGCGCCGGAAGTGACGGTCCTGCTGACCATACTCATGCTGTGTGTATGTTGGCGACAGGCGCAGCGGCGGCCGCCGCCAAGCAGCGTAGGCACCTGGGTCAGATCCGCGAGCACCCTTATCAAAGGGCCGGCGCTCTCTCGTGAACACACAGAGACGATGCGAGTACACAGAGAGAGCGAGAGAGAGAGAGAAAAAGAAAGCGAGAGAGAGAGAAAGAAAGAGCGAAAAAGAGAGATAAACAGAGCATTGTTCCCGCGCCATCGCGGAAAGGTTAGTGTCTGCACTGGCAGTTTCTCAATTAAGTTCTCTCTTTTGTCCTCTTATTTTTTATCTTTTCCACCAACGTCTTCATCATCTTTCTTCCGATCTTGACGTCGGAATGGCCGAGGCGCTCTTCTTGTCACGCGTCGAGGCTTCTCGTTTGGTTTAATTCCATTCAATCGAGAAGATAACGATGGCGATCGCTAAAACTAGGTTGATGCAAAAAAACTCATTTTTCCATCCAGCTATCAGAAAAAAAAATTGGAAAACCGCGATTTTTTGGAAAAGGAATCGGATGATGTCATTCTAGTTAAAAAGAAACTATAAGCCCGCGGGCAGCAAGATTCTTTTTGAATCTGCTGGAATCTTGATTTGACAAACGTGAATCTTTTGTGTCAACCTTGATGTAT
This sequence comes from Tetramorium alpestre, assembly GCA_021460005.1. Classification (NCBI taxonomy): domain Eukaryota; kingdom Metazoa; phylum Arthropoda; class Insecta; order Hymenoptera; family Formicidae; genus Tetramorium; species Tetramorium alpestre. The sequence continues at coordinate 297,982 of JAJVSH010000052.1, forward strand.
TTTGGCAAACGCTGTTTGATGATATGTTGGCTCAACATAACTTTGTTTTGATAACTTTTATTATTATATATTTATGATAAATTTAACGAGAGCTATCATCATTTAAATAATTGCGAATCCACTGAGTAGTAGAGCGCCCAGATCATTCCGACCAGGGATTTATATATAAATATATATATGTAATTTTTTTGTCGTTTATGTATGACGAGACCCGTGCGGCACAACACGCGCTCATGCCCGTGTTTTGGCTCGTGCTGAAGCCGCGGCGAAAATACGGGGTCTCTTCGACACACCGCGTGTCTCCGCCACGAGTGTGCTGTTGTTCGGGAAGCTTTCACTCGGAGGCTGGAGCCTCCAAGAGCGAGAGCCGGGCAGCAGCAACGGTGGCGTGTGGGTTGCGTGCATGTACACGCGCGCGTCTCGTCCTGTGTACCTGACGCCGCACCGCTCGACATCGGTTGAAGTAGCACTTCTCGTTTACACACTTATACATACGCGGATAGATTTCCGGTGACCGTGACGCAGAAAAGAATTGATTAATGTCGCAATATATACATATATCCCCCTACTTGCCAAAAAAGAAGAGAAAAAAGAGGTATACAGGTCGAGTCTTCCTCAGATTTCTACGGTGAAAAATCGTGTAACTTTCATTTAGCCACGATATAGCGCGAGTCGAGATAACGGGAAAGAAAGGGAGTGAAAGAGAGAGAGAGAGAGAGAGAGAGAGAGAGAGAGAGAGAGAGAGAGAAATCACGCACAGGCGGATTGGCGCGTAGGTTGGAGGGAAAGAGCAAGAAAGACTCGTTTCTCTCGGCTTAGGGCCGCCGCAGGATTCCGAGCACAAGGCGTCCGGAATGTCGAAAGTGTCTGGTATTTCATGCGTCTAAAACGAACCGTGCAAACGAAATCGAACGCGAGCTCCATTCTGTGGGTCTTTCGAGCCGGCTCATGCTCGTGAATCGTCGCCACCTCGACTGAGGAAGCGACGCCTTCCCCGTCGACAATTTTCCTCCCTTTTCTTCACATACCTGTAAAGCTTATGCGCACGTAAAAGAAGAATCGAATTGTTCGGACAATACAAAAAAGAAAAAAATCAATTGGACCTCTTATGTCCATTTTTATCAAAGCACACTGAAAAAAAATTCTTATTAAAAACGGACGAATCAGAAAATTTTGTAGACGTGATTAAATAATCTGGTTATTATAATAGAACTCAATATTTTATAACTTATAATAACCAGAGTTTCTATTATAAAAACCAGAACATTTGATCACGCCTACGAGATTTTCTGATTCGTCCGTTTTTGACCAGAATTTTTTTCAGTACAGATTAACTTTAATCTCAGTTTAATCTACTCTTCCTCTTTTTCTAATTCCTCTCTTTCTTGAAATTAGAGGAAAATATAAAGAAAGTTAAACCAAGATTAAAGTTAATCTGCATTGGTAGAAACGGACGTTGGACGCAAAAACGTTTCGACCAAATCGGCTGATTAGCTCATCAAGTAACATCCAGTTGTCAGGATCGTGAACGCAACGTGGATGCACACCACCTCGACGCGTCTCTTACACGTGTCTTCGGCTATCCGACGTGTCGCTTTGACCGCGACGGGGGATTATTCGCTCGGGAGAAAATAGAGCGCGCGAACAACACCTTGCGTCAGGCCGAATCTATAATTAAATTCGCGGCCGAGAGGAAAATTGTAAAGCCGCTGCATGGACCCCGAGGGTCGCACGCGTACGCAGATCTACGGAGATCCGAAAGATTTATTCTTGTTACTGTTCTCTTTGTATTTTATCGTATCCTTCTTTCTCTCGATATAAATTCATTACGAGATCGACACGCGCGCGCGGTTGCGGAGCGGATTGTCGTCCACGAGTCATCTTCTCTCGATCAATAAACGCGCGATTAGGCGAAGAATTTCAGAATGAAATACCGGAAAGTCCCCACGAAATTTCTCTCGCGCGAAAGATTTCCGTGACAATTTTATTTATACTCGTTTTGTTACAAAAGATTTCCCAAGCGCAGGGAAACGCACAGGGCGTCAATCCAAAAATTGTTGTCCGGTATTAATAGAACTGCCTGCACTCGAGAGACACATTTTCGTTGTGCGAGTGAAAAAGGGATGGTAACGCGGTACGATGCGAAGGTTTATGCAACGCGCTGATCCGGTCTGTCGCCTAAACTACGATAAAATGTTGTTACCGTCGCGACAGATCCTTATCTCGACTCTAATCTCGGGAATGTCGGACATTCCAGAATGAAAATTGATTTGATTCTTGTGCTTTCCCGTTTTGCTTTTTGCCTCGTCCTTGTCGCGTTGACAAATCGCTAAAAACGATCGCCCTCCACATTGATTTCCTTTCGCGATTAACGGTCCGAGTTTGAAAGAAAAAGAGAAGTAAAGTAAACCGTGAAAGTGTGGACAATGCTGCCGGAGATGGCATCTCTCCCGTCCTTTTTACATATTTTATCTCACTAACAAGTAATTTTTTTTATACATAATTGACATTCCTTATCATAGACGCAATTTCATCCATTATGTAGGACGCACAATTGCACCATCTTTATTTATAAAAAAAGAACTAACAATGATGCTCTACATACGCACAGGACACACACACGCAAATCGCGTACAGATGCGCGGGATATACGAGACACGAGAATCATTCTTCAAGCGAAACATTTGTCTTGAATGAAAATTGCTTACATTGCAATTTTTATGCAGAACATTCCTTTCCTATGACGACTTGTTTTCTTGCCAATTCGTATATACCCACACACGTACGCGTTATATAGACCCACACGTGAATGCATATACAGCATATATGAATTAGATATGTTTGTCCAAATAGTCGTTTTTTTGTTCGAATCTTGATGCGTCTTGTACTTTTTTTGCAAATTAAAATAGAAGAAGGCTTTATATTTTAGAAAACTTAATTGTCGTATGCTTTAGAACATTTCAAATAATTTAAACGTAGATTGTTTATTGAGATTTTTTTAAATTTAATAATCATGTGTTGTCTTAGCTTTTACAAAACAATTTAGTCATGATACTTATTTCGCTTTTCGTTCGAAGAAATGGGTATTCAAAGAAGTTATTCATACATTTAGTTCGTACGGTATATGCATACACGTAAATCTGTATGTACATGAAAGATATTCACAAGTTTCGGTCGAGTTTTCGGTAATCGATATTGGAAGGTTTTACGATGAAACTATGTTGAATTGATAATCGCGGACAGCTAGAGATAAACTTGTCTAATTTTAAACATATAACGCTTCTCCAGATATTATTTCCGAATGTACGCTTTATCCCAATTCTAAAACATTTCTTATCTTACAATTCTTAAACAACGGAATGTCGCAAATTTAAGTTATGCTTTGAATGAAAATATACATGGCTGCGAAAATAAAGTATTTTCTGCATTATGTATTTCTATTTAATATTATATATGTTTTTCTATTTCTATTTAATATTACGTTTTTCTACTTAATGTTATCAATGAATTGAACGATCGACGTTATCGTCAGTCTATATGAATTGCCAAGAGATCTCAAGACGTCGAATCATTATTTATCGAGACACTGTAAACACTAGAATCGCGATATAGTTGGTCGGTTTTCAAAATCAAAGACGGCCGTTTCGCCATTCCTCTTGATATGCGAGTTTCTTGTCGAATCTCCAGTTATCCACACTCGATCTCACACATAACTCACGTTATTACATATACTGTATAAACAGGACTGTTTAACGGCGTCTATTAATAATAATATGCTTCTCTTAAAAAAAAAGAAAAGAAAGGAATGCCTGGAATTGTACTACAGATATCTGTCCTATGTATGGCACATGCAATACTCATGAGCCTCTGACACCTGCTTGCTGATGGGACATTAATCACTAAAGATCAATAGTGATCGGTACAATAATACCGTAACTATGTAATCGGAATTTCGTTATGTAATCTTTCTCATTTACCGGTGCTAATGTGGTGGCAGGTGCACACCCAGGCTGCCTGTGTGAAAAATCGCTATAATGTTCGAAAATAACGCAATCCATGTACGTGTGTAACGGTAGCGATTAACAGATAGTGATCGGATCATCGATTCTTTCTACTCGATTTGAGTTTCTTCTTCCTTTTTTTTTTTTTTGACTGATATCTGACATATACAGGCAGCTACGTTCTTTTATGATCGCCGTGAGGTAAATGCACCAGTGAACGATCGGTTAATCTTGGGATTGGATTTTCTTGTTTTATTAACTGAAGATCGAGGATTTTCGTCGTTTTAACTCAGAAAGTATACCGTTGACAACAGGGAGTGGAGTATCGGTACGATCGGATAATCGCCGGACGGCTGATTCCGATGGACGCGGTCGCCGGGGAGCCTGTAATTAGAGACCACCGTTCACTGTGCATCTAGCCTGACGAGCGAGTTATTACAGCGATGTGTAATCCATCGATTTGTACGACTCTTGCGCGCGGGGAGGGTATCGCGAGCCGGGTATATCACTTGGAATTGTCATGGACATGTCGTGAGATAACGGAGCCAGTGTCAGCTCGACACGTCGCGTGAACTCGCCGGATTGTTATCTTGTCATGACGCGTACAAGTCGAATGCTTCACACTAATAATATTACAAGTAGCCGGTGCAAAGCAATGCTTCGCCGGGGTTGCCTTCCCGGCCCGATCGCGCGCGCGATCGGCGAGCGGGCGACACGTGGACTTGGTCTTCTCGCGGGCGAAGAATCGAGGCATTTTTAAACGCATTCGCACAGCCACGGCACGCTGGAGAGAAATCTCAGCTCTGACGTTCGTTCCAGCGTGCCGGATTTGTACGTTGTACGAGAGACGGAAGCGTTGCTTTTCACCACTAACTATATTTCTCTCAGCTAGCGAGCTACTAGATACTTAATGTTAACGTGTCGGTCAGTCATAATCAGATTACTAACAAAACTGTTTTTCTTTTCTTTCTTGTTAACCCCGGTTGCCCGTGGCCTGTAGGCTTGGAGTGCTAACAATGGATATCCACTCGCCCCGTGCTAACACCTGGACTCTGGAACAGCATCCCGCGTTCGATCGGTTCACCAACCAGCCGACCACCTTCGCCGTCCGTCCGCGTCACCAGCCCCGTTCGTCAAGCTTATCCATCATCCTGTATCCTCTTAATATTCGGAAACGTTAGTTTCTCCCGCGCGCCTCCCGGCGATCGACGGAGTCGTCGCCGATTGGAATCCGAGCCACTTTGCGCCGTCGTAGCCCGGGACGGCGGCACGAATTATCATCTCATCTCGCAAAGAAACACGCTAGCATTTGCGAGGTGCATTAGCATAATACACCGGAGATTGGGGTGACGCTATATTATATATTATATATTTATGTTTAAATATATATTATATATTTTATATAGAGAATCCCCCCCCCCACGCTTTTTCTGCGAGTAAACGCGGGACTGTTACAGACTTGTCTTGGACGCGAGTCAGGTGTGCCGCAATTACGAATGCGCAACGTTCGCGGTAGTGGCAATCGTAAGTTTTAGCACGAATTTTAGCTTACTGAATATTTTTATTCCCTCCTTCCGTGTAGGAGGGGGCCTTTTCTCGTAGCACGCGCGCGCTGTGTCTCCGAAGTATTTTATTTTCTCTCTCTTCTCGCGGCGGCGATGAAATTGTTGTTCGCGTTTTTCCCTAGTACTTACGACTACGCTGGCATCTCCCCCGTCTCTGGAAGTGGCAGCGTGAGAACGTGACAACATTAACTTAAACGCAATTGATATATTTACGCGCATTTTTAGAGCTAACTGCTGGAGAAAGGTGTCGCGCGAGAAAAAAAAAATAATTAAACGGACAAGAAGAAAATTCGCGAGAAATCACGGGGCTCTTCGAAGATTCTTAACCGAATGAACGTGACGCCAATGTGTCTTCCTTTTTTTTTCTCGTGCGACGCAGAAGTCGAAATTCTGTACAACTCTCTCGCATAAATGTGCCTTATTTTAATATTAACCGTAGTGCGGTGTAGCCGCGTTACCGTTCTAGATAAAGCTTCATTATCGATAGGCTCTATATAGTAGCGTTAGAACTGTGCAATCAAAATTTAACTTTCTCACAATATGTATATCCTTGGAAGAAGGACGACGCCGCGATTAAGATCGCTCTCCTGACAATTTTTCTCGTTACGTTGCGTGAAGGATTGTTGGGAACATCCGTAGCTTAGAATCACGAATATCCTGAAGAAGGCTTTAAAAGTATGCGTCGTATGCGGATGCACGAGAGCTACATGTACATATTGTTTTAGCTGAAAGTATTAAGAGAAGTGCTATTCGCAGAAAATATTCTAGGACGTCAATGTGCAATACGTTGATGAGAGAAAAGTGGCAGGGCGTCCAAGACGCGTTGCCAAAGTTCGTTGAATAAATTGCGAATTTTAACTTTGCGAGAAACTTACAATTCAAACCGCAGGATCAAGTAGATACGTATATACAGTTGCATAAATATCGATAAGACGCGTCCAATATTATCTGCCGAAAATAAAAATAGTAGAAGCATCGAAACCTATTGTTATAACTTTCTGCGCCGCAGAATTACTTGCGAGATATTATAATCATATGATTATAAAAAGAAGGAAAAATGTAATCTCTATCTACATACGTGCAAAGAGTGTTTGCGTGAGAGAGTGACTTACTTAATATCGACTTTATTATTGTATTAGAGAGTTGCACCACTTTTAGGTCTGCCATATTGTACATGTAATGATTAAGAACGATATCAAGTTGCACGCGTTATATAACTCCTGTATAGTCATTCATGTGTCAAATGTTATACTCGTTCTTTCGACAGATATTTTTTGAATTTTTGTCCGAGGAGTGTACCTCCCTTAGGTGTACCGATAGCTTGGTCCTTCGTGTATATATAAGCGTTGAAAAGTATACACGCACACATTTAAGAGTGATCTGAAATCTACTTAAGTTCTCAACGTAAAAAAAAAGATATATCCGATATATATATATATTTTATTATATTGTACGTAAATAATTGATTTAACGAAATATTTTGGATATCATTGTCCTTTATTAAGTGCGATTATAATATACGCATTATACGCGCGCGTTAATTATATCGCAAGCGTGATTATACACAGAACAGATATGTATACTCTTTATGTATATGCTGTCTAATATATATATGCGCGTGGGAACATAAATTATTACACATGTATACACATAATGTATTATACATATGCACTGACTTGAACATCCGGACGGTATGAATAAATATCACAGTGATTTACTTCTGCGTTAAACGATATGTTGTCTTATTGTCTCGAAACGAGAATTTATTTTAATATTTGCGTTTAGTGTCAAAAAGAATAAATAATTTACATGGTTAATATTATCTAATAATATTATCGCAGACAGTTCGTATTACTTTATCAATTGATATACATATAAATTATATTATAGATTGTATTAATATTCAACTTTTTTTTATTATTTTTAATAATTCTGATTACCATTACCGCAGAAGTAAACGCCGACGTGATTTCTTTATACCCTGTTATCGTATTTATAAATGTATACAGATAAGTTGCATAAGAAATTATGTATGTGCAAGCAATCTTGTTAGATCTTACGGCATGCGAATTTACATTTATTATTCTATATAATTATATAGTTTTTTGCCGAAATTTATTGTATATGATAATTTTTTAGTTTCATATTTTATTTTAATGTTGATATATGTGCAGGATATGTGGCAATATTAATGTGTAAGTGACAATGAAAAGCAATTCTGTTTTCGGAAATCTCGGAAAGATCTGATTACGATTCATAGTGTACTCTATGCTACTTATGGAAGAAAATTTACAATTAAAAATGAAAGTGCAAATAAAATAGTTTACAAACATGTATAAATACTATGATGAACGGTAATAAAAATATTTTTTCAATACTCGACACTTCCTTGACATCCGAGATGTATGACAAATGTAAGATTTCCATTTCACCAAAGTTTATTGCATATTTTAACAACTCAAAAAGTAAATGGACATTTCATACAAAATATATTAGAATATTTACATTAGCTATATTTCACTATTAAAAGAAATTATAAGTAATTCTATATACAATATAATTTAATATTTTGTATTTATTGAAAATTGTAAATTATTTTCTTATATTACAATCAGTACGATCATTTGTAGAATACAGGATTCCTTATCATTTTATGATTTCGGTAATCGATAGAAACTACCGGAGAGCAATAGTTGATGTTCCCTGACTTTTCTGTCCAAAAACTGTCTCAATTCCGGTAAACCACACTCCACGGCGCCTGGCCCTTGCGACGCGAACATTTTCAACATCTGATGAATTCTTTCTATTGGCAATGAATCTAGATTCGTCAACATTCCGACAATGTACGACCAGAATACTTGTAGTTCCTCCTCTCTCTGATCGCTGGCAGAGGCCATTACACTTTCAGTCTCTTCCTCCTCGACGATGTCCGTCGATAAACGATTTTTGGACGTACTCTCCTCTTGCAGAACGAACACGTCAGTGGACGTCTCTTTCAGAAGACCCTGCGACACCCAGAATGCCATTTTGCGTCGCAGAACAGTCGCCGGGGCGTGCATCACTTCCGCCAGATCTTGCAAAGTCCATTCGTCTGCAAACCAAATTTAATTTAAGCGCAATCGTCTCACTATGCGCCTATGCTCGATTCAATAAATTATCAATGTGTTCTTACTTTTATCCTGGAAGTGCAAGATAATCGTCGCGTGTACCGGCGTAACATTTATATCCAGCTTTCTGTCTTTCAATTCGATTTCCAAGCTCACGTTTCCCAAGTGAGGTTTCCAACAGAGCGTTCTGTTCCCCTTCAAAGCCTCGAATGCCTTCACGTATTTGTTCAATTGATTCTGCACGATGTTCGGTAGTTTCAATTTCCAATCTTCCTTGAACGGCGGCCAGAATTGCGCCGACAGTATGAGCGCAGAAGTGGGAAAGAGTTCTCTCTGTAAATTGTAATTGGTGTCAGAGTGAATATTACCGTCTATCCTTTTCGAGTCGTAAACGTCTTTCAACATGACTTCGCAATAATGTAACTGATTCTCTCCGAATCGTCTTTTCAACAACTCCAAATGACGTATCTCGCGTTCGGTATGATAGTTGAGTTGCGAGAGCAGTCTATCCGCCAATAACGTGCGATATTCGTTAACAAATAAGTCCTGGCTGCCATAAACGTTCACCAGTGTAGAAATTATGTCAGACACTTTACGCTGTGTCGATTTGGCTGGAAAGAAATTTTCTTATTAAGAAACAATTTATTATAAAAATACCTTAAATATTTCGGTAATATAATTAAAATTATAATATTAAAAATGTTTTTAAATATTACTAATATAACTAACTAAAAAATATTACAAATATAACAATGTTTTTTGTAATTAAATAAATATTACAAATATTAAAAATATTTTTTGTAATTAAATTTTGATCCAAATCTTATTTTGGAATATATATATATATAAAATCTAAATCGGAAATACGATTATAGTGATGAAACGAAGAACGCAGATTTTTCGTCAAAAAAAGGAAATTGCGCCGTAATAGAACCTTGCAGCTTACCAGGATCAGCGTCAACCGGATCTGGCATCCATTTTTCCCAATCTTCAGTCTCATCATCTGCCGAACCATCGTCCAGCTGCAGGCATTCGCCCTTCACTAATTCATCGGCTAACTCACTAGGTGAATCATCAAGCAGGCTATTAACAACGGAACGTACGGTATCCTCTCTGCTCCTCAAATAGCATCTGAAGAATAAATTAAATTTGAAAAATTCAATTTTCTAGCATATCGTATTGAATTCATGCTATAAATCGCAATTTTTGTGCGATAACAAACAAGGGACTCACTTAATGGGCTCCGTAACAGCTTCTAAAAGAACTCCAGTTGGATCAAGATGTTTAAGCGCTTTGATCGCGGCGATATAAGCGGTCACTATATCCGGGGTATTCACACCGGCATGCAAGAGCCTCGTTTTGATCGCTTCCTGTAGATTCTTAACCAGGACCTTTCGCTTATCGGTTCTTTCTAAACAAATCCGTAGATCGTCCACAGCGGGCTGCGACTCGGGATATTCTAGAAAAATGTAGCGCATAATTGCACAAATCACAAATAAATTTTCGTAGATGTAAATTAAATATACCTATTATTATGTTAAAGAGGTGATCAATTCTTATGTTGGTGTACGTTTCATACAGAAAGTGTGATAATTTCTGTTTAAATTTGTTTATGGCGTTGCGAACTTCGTCGCTCAGCGCTACCGTTTTTGAGAAACCACCGGAGTAAACTCTTATCAGCCAGTTCATGACGACAGTCTCGAGCCACTAAAAATCACATGCAATAACAGCATGTATTATTGCACAATTATAAATTTGTTATATAATGAAAAAAACTAACATTTTCCAATGAGATCAATTGTGATACGTCAAACGTCTTATCACACGTTTGAACTACATGATTTTCGATACGAATATGGATTAGCGATGTGAGTACGTTTCCCACAAGTCTCTCCAGTAACTCTAGCTCGATTAATTTTCTATTAGTCTCGTGAAACATATAAACTATCATCTGGCATCGGCAGTTCTCCATTTCCTGGCCACAACCTGTACACTGGATCTCGCTGATTGATGTATCTGCTGTAAAACATATGTTTCTATAATATCTCGCATATCTCAACAGATCACACAATGCGAATAATAAAGGCATGATTGCACAATTTACCTTGCGACGAATTGTCTGAATTGCAAAATACGTTAAATGCGATTTTATAAAAGTGTTCAATGATACATTCGTGGCACAGAGGCAGTTGGCTCAGTAACGTCGCTCTTACGATGAGTTTGAATTGTGCCTCTATATCTACATAATCTTCGACACTTGGAGGCGTTTCGCCTCTGTTTTGCTGTAAGTATTCTAGCTTCTTTAAAATCGGCAGAAACTCCGTGAGACTGGAGTACAGACCATCGATGGCAGACTTGAACAATTCGAAACCCCGTTGACCATCCTCTGTGTGCTCGAATTTCTCCCAGAATGCCGGTGCCACATGACAACGGATGTACTGTTCTACATTATGCATCACGATCTCTATGACATATTGCGTCGTCTTGAGGAATTGTAAAATTTCTACTAAATTCGCAAATTCCTCTCCTGTGCATTCCTCTTGAGTCTGAAAGAGAAAGATCATCATGTGTCTCTTGGATTAAAAATTAGAAAAAAGAATCATTGAATTACAAAAGAAGAATTGAATTACATATCTTAATACAATAAAAACAAAATTTTACACTCAACACACATACATTAGTTTTTTTTTTTTATTATGGTCTTCTTAATTTAATTTATATATAAATATATCTAGTGGAATTTCAAGAATATATTAGAACTAAACTTTTGAGCATTATAATATCCAAATTATCCGAAATAAATGTAATATAATGTAATAAATTTAATGTTCTTGAATTGTCAAAATCTTACTATCAAAATTGGAATTCATAGAATACACCTAGAACTGAAAAAGGAAAAGGATGTCAATTGCATAATGAAAAATATCAAGATTTATTGAAATTATATACAAAATTTTGTATCAGTCAGCTGAATATTAGCAAATTTGGATCATGTTTACAATCCTTTTCATGTATACCATATTAAGGTTACGACGTCATACTGTAATTTCGTCGTCGTTACTGTAAAAATTCCACTGTCGAAGAAGCACAAATTTGTGATGGTCAATGTAACACTATAAGTAGCACGCACCTTTCCTTTAATTATTGGAAATACATGTTCTAATTGATCGAAGAAATTCTTCAGTTCCTCCCCCGCCTTCGCCATGTTTGGATACTAATGGCACATGTAAGAGCAAGCTGCCTGATTTAGGTTATGTTATGTTAGGTTAGGATTCACGATTAGTGAAAGCAATTAGGAAGTAAAGAGAAGTATAAAAAATCTCCTGAGCTCTTTTATATATTAGTGACCTCGAGCGAACTACGATTTGACTTGTCGAATGATATCTGCGGTATTTTCTTCAACGTCATTGAGGTTGTCAAGTTTTCGTTGCTCGACAGTGTAAGGTTAAATTCAGAGACATGTGTAATCAGAAGGTTTGCCGCGAGCAATTCTGCCGGTTTGTGCTAAAATTAATAATTTAAGTTAATCGAAGTCGCTCCAGGTTGCCGTCAGAGAGACACGACACAGATATTGAAAGGTGCATGTCTTTAATTTCAGAATCGCCGTGTGAACATGAAAGTATTTTCATTCAAGTACAGAAACGTGATTCTGGGTGTAACTGCGACCGCTGTTGGATATTATACGGTCCTCATGCCACACACAGTTCTCCTAAAAAATTACGGACACATAGTGGCCAGATATCAGTGAGTAGCGGAGGGTTTAAAAATATTCACTCCAAGCCTGATGAACATTTTCTCAGGATTTTTTTATACGAATTGAAACATTTCAGAAATACTGAGAGTTTACATTATTTTTTATTAAAATTTTTTCAATATGTGTGAATACTGAAATATTCTCATTTTATAATTTCTAAAAGATACATTAAACTTTTTCAGATTTTGTAAAATTTCATTAGAAATTGTAGAGTTAGGAATCTTAGAAATATTATAGTGAATACAGAACATTGCAGCAACACTGTGACAATGTTGTAATATTGCTATAATGTTCTGTGTTTATTGAGATCTTGGAATATTTCACATAATAGTAGAATTCTGAAAAAGGTATAGACTTTCACAGTATTTCTGAAGTGTTTGTATAAAAATTCTGAGAAACTTTCTAAAAAGTTATAAAATTATATAGAAACTCTAAAAAATTTAGAGAAAAATTTTTAGACTGCGATCTCTAATATCCTCTTTTTTTAAACGCACAGACTAGGCAAGGAAGTGCCGCTAACTTCTAAAGTCCAACAGAGAATACAGAGGGTAATGGATGATTTGAAGCTGCCCGATGAAGTCAGGAATGTTATAAGGCCCTTCAGCGTGTTCGGTTTTGATCTGTTTCACGCCGGTACCCTCAACGCTAAATACGGCGCGATACTGGGAATTCCCCCTAACTTCACCAATACAGAGGCTGAGCTACGCGAGAATTTGCAGATTAGGGAAGAGCCGGTGGACTGGACGCGGCAGGACGCGAAGAGTTTTCTGAAAGCGGTAATGCTCTCCGAGAACGCGCAGAAATTCGCGATAGCGCGCGAAATCCTTCGAATCCAGGCGGAGGAGCCGTACTTCAATTCGCTCAGACTGGCTCTGACCGTGGCGGTCCTGTGGACACTTTACAACGTTATATCATACAGATATAGATTGCGCGAGGGCAACGCGATAGCGCGATACACACTTTACGCGGCCTTCGCCCTATTTGGTGGAATACTGTGGTTCGGTGTAAAAGACTATCAGAGCTATCGGCTCGATAAGAACAACGACGAAACCTTGTGCCGCTTAGGAGCCGAATATATCAAGGGCGGACAGGAGTTCTACGAGAAAACGTTAACCAGAAACAAGGCTTTGAGGACACTCTTGGAGGCGGAAGGGAAAAATATATTTACCGTTCACGGAAATGAAGAGACTTTCTTGAGGCAAAAGCACGTGCCGATCTCCCACAGGAAGGATTTCTTCGACACGCATTTACGAAACTTGGAAGGTACGAAATAAATTGTTTCTTTATGCACATCTAAAATTTTAAGCAGAAAATTTTTTTACACATACCATCCTTCAGTGATTAAAAATTTTAATGATGTCCGGTACATCTCTTAATTTTCTACACAAAACGTATGTATATTAGTATCTGTTTATGTAATTGCATGGTTCAACTTTACTATACGCGTAAAAAAAACGGAATAAAACATACTATGTGGCCGAGTGCATTGTGAACGCAAATACATCAGAAATCATTTAATGTATAAATATAATTGATGTATGTATATTTCTGAGAGAGATATGTGTGTGTGTATATATTTCTAATGTTAGTGATACTGATTGTTGATGATAAAATGCAATATTTATAATAAACTATTTGAAAAACAATATTCATTAGGAATATAATTATTAATTACAATATATATATGTATATTAGACTTTAGACTGTTGTACTTACGAGGCATTGTTACATTCTTAACGTGCATTAAAACGAGTTCATCATAGAAGATACATACTTTTAACATGTGTTCAGCACATGGTTATCTTTTACGCGACGAAAATCACAGGTAAGGATTCTTTATACATTATCTATATTTCTATATTATATAAGCCTTATCACATATGATAACATTGTTAAATTAATATTTATAAAAATTTGTAAATATTGTAGCTAATTTGTACAAAATTCTATTTTTTTTTCTTTATATATGTAACTAAAGATACAGCTCGCGTGAGCGGCCTGTAGAAACATAGGGTACTCAGGCAGAAAAACGCGTTAGTTGTCTATAGAATTCTTTTATACAGAAAAGATGTACATCTCGGACTACGTGAGACCAAGTGAGCCAAACTGAAAAGACATCCATATATTAGATACATATGTTAAATATCTTATGTAGAGAGATCATTTTGTGCAGCTGCACTTACCAAAGTTAGCTTATCCTCCTCCTTCTTAAGTATCTTCGCGGTCTGTTCCTGATCAAATTTGACGACGGCGGCGATTACTCTGGCGAGCACCATTGTTTCTCTTCCCATCATGTATTCAAAAAGAATGTTCCTAAGGTACTCGATCTCCGTCGAGTCCTCCAACGTGTCGTGACGTAGGTTCACAAGCTTCCTAAGCTCTGCGAGCTCCCGCCGCTGAGAAGTCAGGGTCTGCTGCAGGGTGTGAATCGATCCAGTGCTCGTTTGTATGGCGGCCATCGCTACGCGTGAAGTGCTCTCTAATTCCTGTATGAAATTTCAGCTTACTCATAACATTCTTTCAATTGAGGCAAGCAACTGCGCTACGTAAAAGTATGCATAGAGGAAAAGCGTAATGGCTTTAGGCATTAAAAAGAAAAAGAAATGAAATAAAGTTTTACCTCGGATGCTACGTCAGTTTGTGCATCAAGCTGAAAATAATGTGAAATAAACGGAAATTAAAAAAATTAATTTAAAAAAATGCAAAATGTGCATGAATAAATAATTATAAATATATATATATATATCAAAATTAATTTATACAAGGAATATACAAGCACTAAATTAATTTATACTTACGAATTATGCAAACTTACCTTTCTTTCATTCTGCCACTCTTTTGTTAGTTCATTCAATTCTTCCTCGTGTTTAGCTTGCAAGTTATCGATTTTCTGTTGCACTATAGCCTTCCACTTTTTCTCCAATTCTTTTATTTCTTCAGCGTGTTCCTTCTTATTCTGCGTGATCGTTTCCATCAAGCGCGCAATATCCTTTCCCTTCTCTGTTGCCGCGTCTTTTTTCTCCAGGGCGAGGCTTTCGAGCTGCTCGGATTTCTCTGTCAGCTCTATTTGATAATCTTTCAATTGTTCCTTGTACTGTTGTACAAGATTCGATTCATAGTTGTGTTGGCGATCTATAAAAAAATTAGATACATTATATTGATTGTATCAAAATATTTTTTCATATCTGTTAATCTTATATATAAAAATATATATTTTTTTTAGATGAAAAAGCATCTTACCGAAACGTTTTTCCAACGCAGCTTGGAGTTCCTCTTCCTTGTCATGCAACTGAGCTTGGAATTCTTTGACCAGCTGCTTCAGTCTCATTCCTTGTTCCTCCTCGTTGGTCTTCAACTGTTCTCTCAACTGACTGGTTTGCAACCTCAGCTCGTTATTTGCCATTTGCATCTGCGTCTCTTTCGCTTGAAATGTAATCAATGTCTCGTCGAGCTGCGCCTCTAATCTTTGATTCTCCTCGCGTAACTTGTCGCTGCTAAGCTTCACGTCTCCATCGTTACGGGTTATTTCCAATTCTTTTCGTAACGCATCGTTCGTCTGAACGAGAGAGTTAATCTCCGACTGCAGACCAGCGAGCTTGTCTTCCGCTAGCGCGAGCGAATTTCTCAGCGTGTCCGCGTCCTTTCTTCTTTCGTTGACTTCGAGGGAGAACCGCCTCAAATTCCCAATCTCCTGCGACATGTTGGATATCTTATCCTCCAACAATTTTATCTCCGCGTCTTTCGTCGTCAGTAAATCTTTCAAGACGCCCACCTCCGTCGACGAATCCTTCGCGGACTGTAGAGTGTCTATCTCCGACTGTAATCTACCGTTTTCCGCCCGTAGAGCCTCTAAACTAGATAGCTTAGATTGTAAATTATTTACATGAGTTTGTAGCTCCATATTATTGCAATTTACACTTTCCAACTCGGCAATTCTGTCCTTCAGAGCTTTCCGCTCGGCGACCAGCACGTTGTTCTCCGAGCGTATTGCCTCTGCGTCGGAATTCTTTTGGATCAAATTGCCAAGCTCTGATTTCAATTCCGCATTCTTATCTTCCATGTCTTTAATTCTTTTAACTTCGTCCCTCAGTGACTTTAACTCTGCACAAAGCCGTTCGTTCTCCTCCTTCGCGACATTGCCGTCTGTCAAAGCTGTATCCAACTCAGAAATTTTACTTTTCAACTCAATGTTTCGCTCGTCAAGTTTCCCTTTAATCTCCTGCGATTTTCTGTCGCTCGTCGCTAGTCTCTCGTTTAGCGAATTCAATTCTGTATCTTTATATTCGAGCTGTGCATTAACAATCGTTAATTCGTTATTTAAGCGTTCTACCTCCTCGCTCTGAGTATTCAGCTGAGACTTATACGATTCCACGTGATTCTTCACTGTTCTTCGTAATTCTTCAATCTCCTTCTCGTAATCCGCGATTTTCTGCTTCAGAGTCTCGTCGTTTTCGCAAAGCTTCTGATTACGGCTCAAAAGATCGTTGTGCGCGTCTTTTAGATCTTTGTTCTCCAGAGTGATCGTCGCGAGCTGAGAATTTTCCAATTTCAGCGATTCTATCTGCTTCTCGGAAGTCTCCAATATACCGGACAATTCTGCCTGCCGAATCTTCGACTCGTCAAGCTCGGCTCTCATCTCCTCGATCGTTTTATTCTGCCGATCTTTAATAGTTTTCATCTTCTTCAATTGCACGAGCTTTACGTTTACCGTTTCCTGCAATACTTTGTTATTCTCCATTAATTCGGCAGTTTCCTTCGCGTGATTCTCCCTCGTCGCTTGGTACTCTGCTTCCAAGTTCAGGTATTTTCTCACGTGTTCTTCAATCGTCTGTATATGACTGTCGCACGCAGATTTCAAGTGCGCGATGTGCTCCGTTTCGCTCATCAACTTCTCATCGCGAGTCTTTATCTCATCCTCCTTTTTAGCTAGATCATCCTTCAAACAAGCAATTTCTGATCTCAAGGTGTACAGCTCCTCTCGCAGTGCATCGTGATCGCCACTCTCCGATTTTAACGAATTAATGACCTCGTTTGCCTCATGTAACTTTGCGTTCAGTTCATCTACCTCCTTTGAGGCGCGACTGGCGTCTTGTGTATGTTTCTCCCTTAAATCATCAATCTCGGCAGACAACGCGTGATTTGTAGACTCGAGATTTTCTAATGTCTTCAGTCGTTCTCGCAGAATCTTGACTTCCTGTTGCGACTGCGTCAATTTGTGCGAAGCCGTTTCCAGATCGTGAATCTTAAAATTGAGATTATCGATCTCGGCTATTAATTTATTATTCGTCGTGTTAAGTTCGTCGTATAGAGTGCTTTTCAGCATCATCTCTTTCAGTTGTTCGTTGCTTTTTCTCAATTCCGTTTCCAGTACGGATTTGTGATTCGTAACTTGCGCCAGCTCCGACTGTAGTCCTGCCTCGTTCAACGTAAGCTTTTCTAAATCCTTAATCTTCAAACGCAATTTGTCCACTTCGGACTTCAATGTCACGTTCTCTTCTTCGAATTTTACAAAAGATACGGTGAGAGACGCGTTCATGCTCGATATTTTAGCTTTCTGATTTAATAACTCCTCTGCAACAACACGTTTAACGTCTGTGCAGTCTTGCTTTAAACGCTGCATAGAATCATTGTAATAAATGAGACGGTTTATCAAGTCGCTCCTCTCCTTTTTTAATAAGCTTATAACTGAACTGTCTGCCTGGGTTTTATTTGTAAGGTCATCGATCGTAGATTTGCAAAGTTCGAACTCATTTTGTATCGCGTTCAATTCGGTCCTTTTGTTCTCTAATTCTTCCTGCATCTGAGAAAACTCCTTCAATTTGTCATTCAGCGATTTTATCTCCGCCTCCTGGTCGATCAATTTATATTTAGTCTTTTCGAGCATAGCTGCGTACTGCTGCATCTTTTTATTGTAACTCTCGCATACCTGATCTCTGTCGATTAATGCATCTCTCATGTTTTCCAATTCCTTGTCGACGCTTTGCACTGTCGCTTGAAGCTTCTCAATCGTCGAATCGGCGTCTTTCCGTTTCTCTTCCGCGATAATCCTATACGCATCGTGCTCCTGCTTCAGATCTGAATACGTGACCTTATAAGCAAGCAGTTCGCTCTGTAATGTTTCTCTGTCATGTCTATATTCTACATTTTGTCTTTCCATTTCGTCCAATTTACGCTGCAACTCAGCTTCCCTTTCTTTCAAACGAAGCGTTACTTCGTCCACATTCTCATCCTCTGTTCTCGTTTCTTCACCGTGATCGATTTCCTCGTGACGTTTTATTTCGGCTTGTCGCGTAGATCTCGCTACTTCGGCCTTCTCTTTCGACGCGTCGTACGCGATCGCGCCTTTATCCGCAATTGTATTCGAATCAGCGTGCACGGATTTAAGCTCACTTAATTCGGTCTTGTATCTCGCTATTGCCTCGTTTAATTTCTCTTTATCTTCTGTTACGTGCTTCAAATCGATTCGCAGCTGCTTGATTTGTTCCTCTTTCTCTTCGAGTTCCCTGTGCACGGAGAGTTTATTCTCGGCTAACGAAATCGCCGACTCCTCTTCGCGTTTATGCAAAGCATCTACTTGCTCGGTCAGTTTTTCAATCTCGGTACGCGCCGCACTCAATTCGCTTTCCGTTGCGCCTATCCTCTCGGCAGTGGAATTCTTTAATGCCTCATGCTCGTTCTCCAGAGTGTTTTTCTCCTTCATCACCTCTGTGAATTTCTCCTTGTTACGCTTCAAGGATTCCTTGTACTTCAGAACGAGGCTTTCCAGCTTCTTTAGCTTGTCCTTTAACTGAGTATTTTCTATCGACAACGCATTATTCTCGTCATTAGTCGACTCGTTCAAATCGATTAGATTCTCTTTAGAACTTTCTCTTTGTTGAATGTCTTCTGATACTGAATTCTCTAACGTTGGTCCGCTTACTTGCAATAATTTTATCTTTGTATTTAACGTATTTATAATGTGATCCTTCTCTTCTATATCGTTCCTCAGTACGTCTTCCAAGTGTGCCTTCGCTTGCTGTTCTAATTGACATTGCTCCTTTAGGTCGTTTACTCTTCTTAAGACCTTGTCTTGCGTTTCAACCAACACGGACTCCAGTCTGGTTTTCACTCGGTCCAATTCACGGTAGTGCGTAGCGAGATCCGTATACCTTCCGCGATACTTGTGATACTTGGTTTGCACCTTTCGGTAGGCGGAGTACAGTTGATCCTTGGTGACTCTATCGAGATGAGGACTGATATTGTCGTCCACTTCGCTAGCCGACTGATCCATGTCCGACTGCAAAAGCAAAACTGTCAGTGTTGTTAGGGAGTTGCAAAGCTGCTGGTTGAATTGGTACATTTACAGTGACAAACCTGCAAGTGATATAAATTCGGAGGACTCTCATACATCGGAAATAACGAGGACGCGTCGCTGGTGACACTGCTCACTGAGGATCTTCTCGAGATCTCCGCGCGATTCGGCGACGGCGATATCAGGTCAACATTTTGGAAGCTATGCTTCGCCGGAGTGTTCTTTGGCGTTTCTACAAAATAAATTTCATACAGTCACTGAGCTGTTGTGTGCAGAATGTATATACAAGGTAAAGATCTCCACAAAAGAATGTAACACGTTACGTTAATTTAAAAATAAACTTATATCAATGCACAAAGAAATCCGTAAGGAAGACTTTTCTTGAAAGAAAGGTCTTCTTTATGTCACGGATTTCTTTGTGTATTGACATAAGTTTATTTTTAACCGTTGACTGGAGTTTAAGATTACGTACGAATTTAAGCTTAAGGTTATTATTACTTTAAGTAACATAACGCTTTATGGAAAAGCTTGTATGATAGCTCTAATACTGTAAAGTGTGTTAAGTGTGATTATCTATTGTCTACAAAGTATCCTATACAGGATACATCGCCAGAACAGAAATAGAATGCTTATGTATATATATATATTTCCGAGATTCCCTGTGTCTCTAGAGTTAATAGTTACTTTTTATTCACATAAAAACTCAGATAATTCTCACTTGTGACAGCATGATTATTCAAAGTGACAAAGCCATCATTAACAATACAGATTTAAAACCTCTCTTTTAAAGTGAGTTAACAAGACTCACTAAAGCACATAGTCTCGAGCCTGTGCAGATTATAGGTAAAAACTCAGTTGAATCTCATTTGTCAGAATAAAAAGGAATGTTCAACAGCGGCATTTAACTGAGTCACAAGTGAGAATTGTCTGAGTTTTGATGTAAATGGAAGGTAACTGTCATCAGTATCCTCCTTCTGGCGCGTCTCCCCGAATGAAACTCGCCGAGGACGGTCACGCTTACCGTCTCCATCCTCCGTCAGGCTGAAATTGTCATTCGACGCCGACACTTCCTGAATGGAGCTGTTGGACAGAGCCGGCGACACCACTGCCTGCAAAAAACAACAACAGAAGAAGGAA
The DNA here is from genome assembly GCA_021460005.1 of Tetramorium alpestre. Classification (NCBI taxonomy): domain Eukaryota; kingdom Metazoa; phylum Arthropoda; class Insecta; order Hymenoptera; family Formicidae; genus Tetramorium; species Tetramorium alpestre. The sequence goes on from JAJVSH010000052.1 coordinate 318,837, forward strand.
TCGATCGGAGATCGTCACTTTTGCGGAATCGAACGAGGGAGAGAAGTCTTTCTCGCTGACCTGTGCCAGTTGCTGCACGCTCGCCTGCAGCCTCGCGGGCGACTGCTTCATCTCTTCCGCGAGCTTGTCCTTGAATTTCTTGAACATCCTGGCGCGATCGTCGGAAGTGGCGGTCGGCGATAAGATGCGCGCGATAAAACGCCGAGCGGAGTCAGAGTTCCTTCGTGATGGTCGGTCGCGCGTGGCGCTTCACAACGGCGCGCTGTTTACGTGGACATGGGTCGTGGACAGGAACGGTGGCGCGAACACGGGCAATCCGGACTACGGCGAGGAAGGCCGGCCCGGGGGACATAGTGACACCTGCGCTCTCCTCTCCGCTACCCGGATCCTCGCGAGCGAAAACACCTCCGATAAGACTATCACGGAGAAAAATCGCACGGACGTCAAGCTACATTATTTGATTATCCCACGTATGCCAACTGTGACACATACGCGGGCACATACACATGTGTGAGTGCGTCGGCCGCCATTGCTGTGTGGACGTTCCGTGACGTCATCGGGCGTCAGATACTGTTTTCAACTGCTGACCCTCCTGCGTGACGTAATCGGTTTACAATGTGATGGAAAATACCAAAAATTAGGGATTTAAATAGAGGAAGGATCGTTGTATATTACTCGATCGACAGAAATCTTCTATATTTATGATTAGATTGAGATCATGCTTAATTAAGTTGAGTCTTCATTATCCAGGAACTTTCAAAGGACAATCTCGACCAAACTTTAACTCGAGTGTCACCTGTAGTATATTATTAATAATTTGTTTAACACATGGGAAGAAAAATTAGAGGCGATAAATTGTATAGCAACTTTTTCATAAACATTTGTGGCGATTAAATTCGATTAATTGGACTTTGATGTTTAGGCTTATAGTAGACTACAAATTAAGAGATTGAATTGGAATTCAGTCAATTTGAACAGAAATAATTTTGTGAATTTTGAGTGGTCAAATTCTAATCAAATTCCAATTCTAATCTAGTCTGATATGGACATTACAGCCTTGGTTAAATTAAACGCGCAGATGTTTAAGTCAACAGTAGAACATGATCTAACAGTTCCACAGACAAATAAAGTTAAAATATGCTTAAAATAAATTGATAAAACAAATAACGTACTAAAAATACGTATTAGTATACGATGAATCTACTTCCCAGGGATGAAGGGGGTTCAGAAAAAAAACAGATGATTTTACAGAATTTTCGTCGGCTGGACGTTTATTTAGACAACTTCGGCTGCCCTCGCGCCTCCCTTATGAGTCTTGGACAGATACTCGGCGAACTCCTGGTACGGCGCCTTAGCCAGAGCTTGTTCCTTCCACAGATCGGGCGTCAGATACGCGTATGTCTTGGCGATCGCGGCGTACGTGGCCTTGGCGAAGTTACCGAGCGTACAGGTGGAGCCTCTAGCTGAGGTATAGCAGTCCTCGATACCAGCCATCTGAAGCAGCTTCTTGGGAACTGGAGCAGACACGATGCCGGTACCTCTAGGCGCCGGTATGAGACGCACTTGCACGGAGCCGCATTTGCCGGTCACCTTGCACGGCACTGTGTGCGGCTTGCCGATCTTGTTGCCCCAGTAACCGCGTCGGACAGGCACGACGGACAGCTTCGCCAGAATGATGGCGCCGCGAATGGCGGTGGCTACTTCCTTGGAGCACTTCACTCCCAGTCCGATGTGCCCGTTGCTGTCTCCAATGGCGACAAAAGCCTGCAAAAGACACCTCGCTTTAAATTCACTGTTCTTTTTTTACATTTTACTCAATCTTCTTAGCGTCGATGCTATTATTAGAGATTATTAGAGCTGTACGTTTCTTTTCCTTGTCAATTCTTTAATTAATACGCCCAAGGAACGTGCAGGTTTACCTTGAAACGCGTGCGTTGACCTGCTCTTGTCTGTTTCTGTACCGGCATGATCTTCAAAACTTCGTCCTTCAGATCTGGTCCAAGGAACTTGTCAATGATTTCGAACTCCTTGATGGGTAAGGAGAACAAGTAAATATGCTCGAGAGACTGGATCTTGCCATCTCTGACCAAGCGACCCAGCTTGGTGACCGGCACCCATTCCTTGCTGTCTTCCTTGCCGCGTCCACGGCCGCGACCTCTGCCTCTACCTCGACCTCGACCTCTTAGACCTCCACGGTCGCCTGCGCCACGAGAGCCGAAACCTCCGCGAAAACCACCGCGTGCGGCTGGAGCAGCGTCCGCCATTCTGTTAAGTAAAATATTATATACTGGCTATCAAGCATAATTTATTTCCTAAAATAATTCTGTATATTTGTTGCCAGTTTGCTTTGTATTAACTAGAGAGAAAGTTATGCTCAATCGTAAATTAAATTGAATCAGGCTTAAGAAATATAATCAATCGTTTTTGAAAATTAAGATTGAAATACATTCAAAATTTTACTTTTTTTTTTTTGGGGGGTATATTTAACGTGCCTCAGCCTGACTCGAGTCTTATGCGGCTATTAGGCACTCTTCAAAATTTTACTAATGGTCAACCTAACCTAACGAACTAACACGTGGCACTTGATATATTTAGTATCGCGATGAAAATCCTATGTGCGAGAACATTTTTTAACTGTTCCTACGATTGAATAAAAAAATGTATAATAAAATAATAATTATTTTATTGTTGCAACATGCTGAATTTGGAAAATTTCGCAAACATATACTCACGTTGCTTCCTTTCTTCAAGTAAAATCACAGAAGAATGGGAGATTGGTAATAGGGATAGGCGATATCGTGTCGATTATTTTGACATCGATTATTTTTCTTTTACAGAATCGATTATTCAACGATGTTTTCTCAACTCGATTATTCCCTAAACGATAGTTTTTTTTGTTTGATGNCACTAGAATCGTCACTAGCATTCGCGAACTANTATCGAACGTTCGGACGTGGCTTCACCTTTTCTAAAGGTTTTCTTTTTCTTAACTTAACTCACGCAGAATCTTAAATATACCTCTATTAATTAGTCAATTATATTATAGGAGCTTAAATTCTTCTTCTAAAAATTTGCTGTAGGACAATCTGTCATTCGGCGTTCGGTGACCTTCGGCAACGCACCTCAACCGCANTCGGCAGCGGTAGNCNGCTCGGCGCGTCACACGNCTCGCGCATTCTTCGGCGGCGCTCGGCAGCGGTATGCGGCTTGGCGGCCTTGGCGCGCTCGGCATGNCATTAACTCGGCAATTCAACAATTTTGCAGTGCTTCCNCGACTGTGTCTTCAAGATTTTCGTAAGTCCATCTATTCATTCGCGTTATAAGTTATAATGTGAGATAATGATCGCGTTCGGCGCGTACTGTGATGTTACATTTTAATACGTGCATGCAAAAATTAAAAGAATTATTGTTATATCTTATTTTGTAATTTCAAAGTTGCTGGCGTTATTATTGCCACAAAATATTATTGTCATAATACCTGAAGGCCGGCAATAACGGCGGCCTTCAGGTATTATCAAAACAACAACCCTATTGATCTATTCGATTATCTTTTTCCTTTCCGTTTGTCTCTTTATTCTTAAAATTCAACTTAGCTATTCTGGTATCTTTTTTCGGTTTCCTTTTGTCACTTTACTTTAAAAATTCAACCTTTTGAACATTTTCCTCAGTCCGTTACGTTCAGCCAGACAACATAGTAACTTTCGGATATGATAATGCGACAACGTATAACATCCTTTTTTGCGGTAGATGTAAGATAATCAACGGTAATGTTAAGATAGATTATAAGCTTATATTTTGTGTCACACTGAAGATAATCCCATTTATATCTATTTAAGCTTATATTTTGTGTCACACTGAAGATAATCCCATTTATATGGGATTTATATAATCCCATAAGAGTCGAAACGTTTGTTTTAAAATTAATGTTAATTTTATACTAACTATTGAAAAAAAGCACTAACTTAAGTAAAGTGTAAAGTGAAGTGAAATGTGATAATCCGCATTGAATAATAATTACGTAATAATTACATTGAAATTGACACGCGATACATATTACTATTTTTTTTTGCGACGTTTATACATATATATGTACGCGTAATAAATGAACTATGAGTGCAACTGTAAGTGCAACGGACTCGAGAGAAGGAAAAAGCTCGAGAGATATCGAACNTTACAATCCAATGTAGATTTTATTCAAGTTCAGTAGCTACGCATCATATTTGTAAGTTATCAGATTA
>JAJVSH010000052.1:323207-340886 GCA_021460005.1 Tetramorium alpestre
AGGCGAAGGTCCACTTTAAAAAAACCTAACGCGCCATTAGGTGGAACCTCAAGGGTGGTGTGGAAGTCCACTGTTAATTTTATTTTAAACTTGTAGAAAGGCGTATTACATCTTTAAAGTAACAAAGTCGTATTTCGGATTCGAATAAATATCAGTGATATAAATTTGAATTTTGTCAGACATTATTTTAATGTAATGTTTTCAGAGTTTTTTCATTAATAAATAATTTTAATCAAAAAACTTTGAAAACGTTACTTTAAAACAAATATCTGACGAAGTTCAAGTTTATATCGTTGGTATTTATTCGAATCCGAAATACGACTTTGTTGTTTTAAAGATGTAATGCGNCTTTCTTACTCACACGCTTTCGATAAACAGTAGGACAAAATCAGTAATTCAGCTAAATTTCAAGCTTATTTAAATATTGTCATTTTTCTTCAATTTTCGCTTTTATTTCATTTGAAACAAAAANTTTACAGTTCTAAAGATAAATACTTNTATACGATATCTTATATACAATTCGTGCTAAATACGTAATTTTCATCGGGGCGGACTCTCGAAAAGACGGCTATTGTTCGCGATTAAATTTTAAGAAAATAATTGAATTTTGCTCGTATCTCTTCTAATAAAAACTCAATGGTTTTGTTAATACGGCAGATGACATTTTAGCGATGGCAAAAGAATGTTACATGTATGTGTATGAGACACTCTGGTTCGAAATTTCTGTCCGCGGGTGAGTGTCGGCATGCGCTTTCGTCAGTTTACATTACTACAAAAACTCAAATTAATCGATTAATATCGATGTTTTTTCAATTTTATCAATTGTAAGACATCGATATATTTTGTGATCGATTTTTTAACGATCAATTATTTTTTTCAACATCGCCCATCCCTAATTGGTAATGCCGTACGCACGACGTCATTACGGTGCCTCTTTTCATGTTGACGTTTGACGTTTTATTTCAGCGTCAAAAGATGTTAAATGATTAAAAATTGCGTACTATTGACATTTTAAAGTGTTTTTCTTTTCCTTCTTTCATTATTAAAAAAAAGAGAAGCATACTTAAGTATTTGTAGTAATTTGTAATGTCAAGTGGACATTATGCGTCGTCTACAATTGAGGGTATATATTAGTATAAAGTCGTAGTCGTAAGATCGTAAGCAAATCGACCAACCACAGTCAAGTTTTTCTTATGTATTCTTGACTGTCGTTGGTCGATTCGCTGTATGTACGATCTTATAACTACGAATAGCAGTCGATGAGAAATGGCGTCACCAATCAAAACCGAGGACGTTATTTCGCGACTCTGATTAGAGGGTCTCTGGTCGAGAGACACAGTCGAGATTACTTAATCTGTTGATTTCAGTCGTGATCTCAGTTGATACTTGAACTGTGCAGAGATCTGTGTAGAGAGTGGTAGAGAGAGTATTTGTTGCATTTCGATTGTTGAAAAGAAATTCGCGAACTGATAGTGAACGTTTTCGGATGTGTTTCGTCTGAAAGAAAAATTTTTGAAGATTGCTGATGCAACTGTACGCTTTGAGATAACCTCGCTCTTAAGGGGGCATAAGATATGGATATTTGGCCATATTGTGTCTCGGCAGGGATCAGGTGCCAGGAAAAAGTGAAGAAGAAGATTGTTAAAAAGGGCAGCACACGAGGGGGACGACGGGCCTGGGCGCTCCACCGCTGTAATACACTTTTCTCCATTGCTGTGATAGATTGTTTTATATCTTCCTTATTAGAAACAAGGAAACGAAGCCAGAACCATGGAGTTCTCAGGTGGATATCTCAGGTGGAACAACCACCAAAGTACGCTTGTACAATACTTCGATACACTCCTCGAAAGCGGGACGCTGGTCGACTGCACCCTGGCGGCGGAGGGGAAGACACTCAAGGCCCACAAAGTAATCCTCTCAGCGTGCAGTCCATACTTTGAGTGCCTCCTCAGCGAACACTATGACAGGCATCCAGTCTTCATACTCAAAGATATTAAGTTTAAAGAACTTAAGGCAATGATGGATTATATGTACAAAGGGGAAGTAAATATTTCCCAAGACCAATTGGCAGCGCTCCTCAAAGCTGCTGAGTCTCTGCAAATTAAGGGTCTTTCGGAAAGTAAAACTGCTGGCAGTAATAAGACAGAGTCCAGGCCACAGAAAACTGTCTCACAACTTACAGCCTCATCGTTAGACATTCCACATGCGTCTTCCAGTCTGATGATAGAAAAGAACAAAGTTCCTAGGCAGAGTTTGGTGCAAAGTTCCGTGGGAGATTTACCAAAGGATTCGGCTAGTTCTCAGGTGTCGAAAGGGCTCTCCTCAAGGTGAGTTTTAAGAAAGAACAATTCCATTATGTAATTTAAATGTTACTTGGTGATTTTGAAAACATTGCTGTCATATGTTCTTTTCACTCTTACAGGGAAGGTTCGCAAAGTCCAACATCAAGAAAAAGAAGAAGTCTAACCAAAGATAGTACAGTAGAGAACCAGGATGCATCAAATTCCAATGACATACCTCAGCAAATGGGTGTACCGGCGCTGGGTATCGCACCAGTGACAGACGAGAAAGTACACGCAGATCCGACAGACTCTCTCAGCAGATCAGCTTTAATGATGCAATTGACGAAACCTGCCGACGAGATGTTACAGGTAAAATGTGTTTGATGAATTATTCTGTTTCTCTTGCGTTATATGCCAACGGTTATAATAGAGACTGTCGCTAAAAGCACTGTTTCTTTTGCTTCGTTGGTAAAGAAAAATCATTCTTTATCCTACTGCTTTGGTTCTATCTTTATTGCTGCAGTGTGGAAACGGTCCGAGACAAGTTTCTCTTGCGGAATATGTTCGTTTTTGTAAAAGAGAGAGATTTCTTTGATATTTCTAATGCGTCTTAATTATTCTGTAGCTGCCACTTGAAAAACCCGAGCCAAATGACAATCTCATCGAGCCAAAGTCTGAATACCTAAAGGATGCCGAGGAGGGCGTCGAAGACCTGATGTTGGATGAAGATATGAACGATTTTAATGACATGGATCAGGACAACAATCAAGCTGGACCGTCCCATGTAAAGCCCGAAATTTTTTTAAATGATAGTCAGACCGAGGCCAGCGATAACGAAAACTCTTGGATTAGTTCAAAGTACGTCGCAAAATTAAAAAAGAAATTTGAGTGCCCGCATTGCAAAATAATTTTTGAACAACGCCACAATCTCATTCATCATATCAAGATGACATGTTTATTAAATCCAAACTCTAACGCGGTCAAGAATGCCTGCAAGTTTATATGCGACAAATGCGGGCGCGGTTATAAAGAGATAAAATGCATGCGATATCATAAAAAACATGAGTGTCAGAAAATTACACAGTGTCCGAAATGCAAGAAGGTTTTTCATGGAATAAACCGAATTACAGAGCGTCATAAGCAGCGTCATTGCTTGAACAAATAACGCAATGGGGTGGTTTTGATGTACAAAAATTATCTTTGATACAGATTACCTTTAAATTACCTCGGATTACTTTGGCTTACCTAAAAATACCCCAGATTATTTAATATTATCTTATATTACCCAAGATTACCTTAGACTATTTAAAATTACCCTATATTTTCTGGGATTACCCGAAATTACTCCAAAATTACCTTGATCATTTAAGATTACTTTATATAAGTACATTAATTATAATAAAAATCTTAAACAGCTTTTAAAATAATGATTGTATAATTTATATTTCAGATTAATTTACAGTTACTCAAAGAACAACGTGTAAATTTATCAATAATTCCTATCTCTGCCAAGATAGGAACGAATATTTTCACTTTATTGAAAGAGATTAGAATATTGTACAATAATCTTAGAGATAACATAAAAGAAGATACCGAACATTCGATGTAACTTTTATATAATATATATCCGGTAAAAACATATATAAAATGAGAGTCCTTTTCGTAATAGCGTTAACAACGCGTAGCTTTCGAGCAAAATGTAAAATTCTTTATTACACATTTTACTTGCGGCTGATTCAGGATTGTCGAAAATATAATCTGTTTAAGATTATATATTGCTTTCTGTAATTTGAATCCAATATATGCTAGTACAAAGGCATCAACACGCCTTTAAGGCCATTCTACAATTGCGTAAGCGTTGTTGTAAATATAAGGCTGTAAGAATTTGACCAATCATAGTCGATTATTCTTCGATCACAAGAAGAATATTCGACTATGATTGGTCATTTTCTTAGCCTTATATTTACAACTACATTTACGCAATTGTAGAATGGCCTTTACAGTTTTACGACGAATGCACACATACATATATCGGACGGAAGTCTAATGATCTGGGATCACCGAGACCAATGGAAACCCTTGATTGCTTCAAGTAAATGCTTGACGTCACATCCGATATTTCAAAAAGCGGTGCTTTTGTATCGATAAAGTACGAGAGGGACGACACTGACGAAAAATATTACGATATCAATTTATGTTTGCTTTTTATTGCTATCGTACACTTAAATAACGCTGTAACACTTGCCACAATATATAACATATTGTCAATTATTACATCCTCGGCGATCACCCATCGATCACTCTCGAAACATCCCGTATCAGTCACATTATCAACAATATTATAGGACGATCAAAGAATCTGGGAATATGTATATAAACGCTGAAGACATTTCTGTTATTATAGAGATTGCGTCTTCCGCATATACAATCTTACAAAGTACACGTTAGAAAGGAACTGAAAGTTACCGAAATTGCGTTATTCATTCGCTCTAACAATAAGTATAAAAAGAAATCCTCACAATTTAGGTAATATCGCACCTGAAAACGGGGTCTAAGCTGAAATTTTATTGATCACATTAACAATGTTTATTCTACTCCGTTGAGAACACTTGTTGACAATGGCGCGGCGTATGTTTATCCACTATCACGGATGCGACTCATTGATACTGAGGTTACCATTTTTTCGCGTTCCTCCTTGTTCGGCCTGACGTGATACCTGAGTTATAAAAGTATTATTGTACTGAGAATGAGGGAGAGGATACATCGGGCACACGGTGATGATGAGATCACACGTCTCCGAAATGCATATCGGATAATACTTTGGTAATGTACTGGCGGCGAATAATCGAGACGGCGTGTTTAACGGCTCACGAAGCAACATAGCTAACAGGATCGAGCACGGGAGGATCGTCGCACTGGAATTCTCTATCTGTGGCGATGTCAACGGAACATTCGAAGGCGATTAAGTGTGCATTTGCTGCGAGCTTGACCCTCCTTCCTTTAGCGTTGGTTCATCTAGGATTCTAGTCGTGTCCCTATTGTGCATCGCAAATTTGCGCTCGCGAGCTTACTATCGAGAGAAATTCCTACGCGAAATCGTTTTCTCAATTTCTTTGCACGTTAAATTAACTCGGCATTAGGATCTTGTCACACGGTATACAACGCACGGGATACTTTTTCTTGTTTCAGCCAATTATACTCTATTAAATAATTTCATCTAATAATTAGGAAATAATAATATCATACCGTGAGACAAGAATCTTAATCAAGATGTTTTATTTAAAAAAAAAAAAACTTATCTTACGCGTTTATTTCATCGTACTCGTTTCTATAACCGAAATTTCGAGCGTTTTACTATTAATTCTGAAGGTGTTGAAGCTTAATTTAAAGCTTAATTTAAATTCTCGCAAGTCCACCAATCTCCTATGTATTTTTATAACACTTCATTTGAGTAGTGAACTGAACGTTTTCCTGTTTGTTAAGTTAAAGCAGCAAGGTGTAGTGCCACCGTATATTGCCCCGACACATTTCTTTCTCGATATTGTGAATATGACCATTTTTCACTTTGCGATGCATGACTGTCAGGTAATCGAAATTACCGGATTGATCACGCCGAATTAACAACGAACGGCTCGCGTTTAGGATCTCATATATGGATAATCATATTCCCGTAGAGGCGCAAAGGTCTCCTTAATAGACTGCGGGGATGCCCAGCGAAGAGCGTAGTGAGGACCGCCAGCTTTGTCGTTTGTCCCGGACATTCGACTGCCACCGAATGGTTGTTGGCCGACCACCGATCCAGTGGATTTATCATTGACGTAAAAATTACCGGCAGTATATTTGAAGTCCTCAAGTGCTTTCCTCGCCCATTTTCTATAATATCATATATATGTATGAGGAAATAATTTATTTTTCATTTACTTATCATTATGTTATTGAACGATCGTAAAAATTTTGAAAATTTATCGAGATTGCTTGATAAAAAAATATATCGTAATACTACAAATCTTATTTTATAATATATAGATATAACTTCAATGTACAATTTAAAATAGAAGTTAATAATTATAAGTATAACATTTTTTAAATTCTTTTTACATTCGTTACACACATGAAACATCATGTGACAGAATAACATCAACATAACATAACATAACAAGATTAATTAATATTACTTACTCATCTTGCGCGAATATCGCGCCTGTTAAGGCGTATGGCGTGGACGTTTCCACCAGCTTTACTGTCTCGTCCAGCTCGGAATCCTTGTAAACATATATTGTTAGTACCGGGCCGAATATTTCTTCTGTCATGAGTTTTTCTTTCGGATCTTTGCTTTGTACTATTGTCGGTTCGATGAAATATCCACACCTGGAAGGAGATTTGCATCTCAAAACGATTCTTTAAGATAAATAGTCGCTTTGATCATAATTGCGATAAAACGTACGAATTGTCGTAGCCCCCACCGCCGAGAATTTCCATCTTGGGTGATTTCTTCGCGTAGTCGATGTAACCGGAAATCCGCTTAAATGCGACGTTATCTATAACGGCGCCAGTAAAGACAGTGAAGTCTCGAATGTCACCGATTGTGAGTTTCTGACGAAGCGCTAAGAGGCCATCTTTCACCTGGAACAACAGTTCAATAAGGTCGCATAAATGCGCATTACCGAGGCATTTAACAGAGATGCGTTCACACTAAACCCACCTTGCCCCATAGAGATTCCGGCACATACATTCTACTGCAAGCGGAGCACTTCTGTCCGTTGAATTCGAACGCGCTTCTTATCGTCCCATAAATGACCGTTTCCACATCGGCACTCGAGTGGACAAAGTGATAATTCTTGCCGCCACACTCGCCGATCAATTTCGGGTAGTTCCTGTACTTGGAGAGATTCTGACCGATCTGGGCCCACAAGCGATTGAACGTCGGTACCGAGCCGGTGAAGTTGAGTCCGGAAAGATGAGGCGAGGACGTGATGGTATCACCGAACACGGGTCCCTCGCAGGGAACGAAATTCACCACGCCGGGCGGCACCCCGGCCTCTCTGCATATCTTAAAGATCCACCAGTTGGATAATAACGCGGTGTCAGACGGCTTCCAGAGTACGGCGTTACCCTGCAATCGCGGCGTGCACGTCGACACGTGCGTGTTATTATTAGCGCGTTACTTTCATCGCGCGGGCTTGGGATTAAAAGGCAGTCAGTATGGTTTGCAAATTACAAACCATCAGTGCCGGCGTGTAGCTGAGATTACCGCCGATGGCGGTGAAGTTGAAGGGCGACACCGCCGCGACGAAACCGTCCATACCACGATACCTCATCGAGTTGAGAGTCTGCTGATCCGGCGAGATCGGCTTGTACTTGAGGCTCTCCTTCACGAAATACGCGTGCATCTTGAAAAAGTCGATCAGCTCCGCCGCGCTGTCGATCTCCGCCTGGATCACGGTTTTGCTCTGGCCGAGCATAGTGGCGGCGTTAAGATTTTGCCTGTATTTGGTCGCCATCAGATCCGCTATCCTCAACCACATCTCCAGCCGTTTCTCGATCGGACACTTCTCCCATTCCCGTTGCGCCTTGACCGCGACGTCGATCGCTCTCTTCACGAGCTCCGGCGTCGCCCAGTAATACTTGGCGATTTTTTCCTGGTGGTTGTGCGGCTGGAAAAAAAATTCCCCAATTGTCTTGTGCAAGAGAAAAGGATGAGCGCGTGAATCGCACGTAAAATGTTTACGTTTATCCTACTGAAAAACACTGAACACGATTAAAAAATTAGGAGACATACCATGACTTGATATCTGCATAGATCGGTCTTGATCTCCTCATTTCCGATAACTAACGGCACCTCCTCGCATTCGCTGCTCATCTTATCCAAGATCTTCTCCAATTCCGCTCTTTCCGCGCTGCCCTTCTTATAGCTGAGAATGGGCTCATTTTCCAACGGAAAGTCCGGCGGACTCGACACCGGAACTATTGATCCCAGGTATCTGGTGCCGACTCTGTCGAATAACAAACAACGTCAAAGTGTTTACACTCAACGGAAAAGTTATACTTGAGTATAGATGCGCCCGATAAACCGAGATTTATCTAGAGTCCTCTCAAGAATCTTGTCAGCGATAAGTCTTGTCTTCAAATATTTACCCGAGCACTTGTAAAATCTCGAGTTATAATAGTCTTATCGTTGCTAAATATGCACTAGAATTTTGGAACAAGCCTTTCGTTTGCTTATCATACGAGCAATATCGTGTATTTAAATGTTCGGAAATATCGGTAGCTCAGAAAATCAAGAGGCCTTTTTTAGCATGGGGAATCTCTTTGTGAGTCGTATCGCGTGATATCGCCTAATAATTATCATATACAGATCAATGAGTACTATTAAATTAACATAGCATGGCGAAAGACATTGATATACTCTGCGTAGATATACGGGAAAGCAGTATTATATAATGCCTTCGCTCTGTTTGACCCTAATTAGCGCGGTCTTATCGGCGTTGAATGTATAGATAATTACGACAAATTATGATCGACGTAAGTTATTTCACGAGAAAGTATTGCTCTTGCAATGTTCATATCAATGTAAATAACATTTAAGATATAACAATTTCTATCGATAAATTATTTTGATTGTTAATTATTTTCATAAATGATTATATCAATACTATTAATTGATATTAATTGATATCAATTATTACAATAAATATAAATTAAAACTGTTTATATATAACACCACAAAATTCTAAAAATAGAAAATTTGCAATGGATATATTAACGTTTGAGAAAGAAATTATCGTTCGCATTTTTATGCATTTCGTCGCAATAAAGACATCCATGACCGCTTAATTCTGTCCTTCTCGAGATGTTCGAAAGAGGAAGAAAAAAAGAAAAAAAGTGTGATCGCTTTATTAACTCTAATTAAGGATTCAATCGATCGTGAATCAATATGGGGATAAAATCTGCAGGGCAAATCTTGAAGAAACGCAAATACTCTTATCCTTTCTGACCTCTTGAATGGAAACAGCCAGAGGCACGCGTGTCGAACAGTGTTATCGCAAGCATCGAAATTAATTATCGTCGCGATAATCTTTTTCGTGAGAACCGGTGTATTCGAGTCGCAGTGAAACAATACGCGCTGATGCGAGCGGTATTTAAAGTACTCTTAAGAGAACGTGTATGTTGACAGAGGTAAAATCGGCGTTGGCCGCTATAACTGTCAGTCTTACGTTTGACAAACGACACGTTTCTGGTCACGTCCGAAACGTCGGACGGAAAAATGTAACGCAAAAAATGATGTTAAAGAAAAAAAAGGACATCTTTTGAGGCAGAATGCGCCGATTTTGATGTTAATTTTCTCCACTCGCTCGAATCGTAAAAAAGAGAGAAAGGAAGAGAAGGGGAGAAGCTGAGAGATTAGAAAGTAGCGATCTCGCGAGGTCAATCGAGAGCGCACCGGTGACTGACAAACAGAAGACATACTGAGCGAAGAAAGACGGTCCAACTGCAACGCCTTTCTCCCTCATCTAGGATCGTCGTCTTTGACGGGCATGACGAGCTATAGACTAGATGACGAAATCACAAGGCAGATTTTGCAAAGTTCATTTTACAGATCTCGTTTGGCGGGATGCCAGTGAAGATGTAGAATCTGTTAGCGGATGACAGATCGACTATGGCAACGGGAATATCCATCGTTTCATTGCTGTTTAATGTCAATTTCTAACGCAGATTAATTCTTAATCTCCGTTTAACTTATTTTTTTTTCTAATGTTCAATTCTTCCAATGTAGATTAACTTTAATCTTAGTTTAATTTACTTTCTATCTTTCTCTAATTCTAAGAATTGGAGAAAGATACACGATAAGTTACACAGAGATTAAAGCTAATCTACATTGGTAGAAATGAACATAAGAATTGGAATAAGACAAAAAGTAAATTGAGCAGAGACTAATCTACATTGGTAGAAATGGATATAAATGGCACGTTATGAAATTGATGGATCACGCTCGGTTTCCGTTGGCGAGCCTCCGGCAGAACACGAGCCTAATGTGGACACAGTCGGCGGGCCAATATTCCGTCGCGATATTCCGCCCGAATTCTTCTGGCATACGTCGACGGTATTAGCGCACTGCCAACATTTCGCCTGGGAGAGAGAGGAGGACGAGTATTCGGCGAACTTAAAGGCGACTTCGACTGAATGCAGATTTCGCCGGCGATTTAATCTGGCCCGGCAGAGAAGCGCTGGTAGCAAAACTCTGAAACGAGAATTCGTTATCCTCACGTCGGTCTCTACCGATGTAGATCAGATTCAACTTGCTTTTCAATCTTTTATCTTTTTTCAATCCTTATAGGATTAAAAAAAGATAGAATTAATTAGAGTTAATCTACATTGGCAGAAATGAATGTAATCCCAGTAAACACAAAGTAACAGTAAAATAACGTTAATGTTAAAATTTCCTACTCAACAATATAACTGTTATATACAGGATATGTTATTGAGTTGAGTGGGAAATTATAACATTATAACGTTACATTATTGTTGCTTTGTGTTTACTGGGATCTCTCCAACCTTCCTTTCCACGTTCAAGCGGCAGGAAACCAACGATTCTATTCACGTCGACGGGTGCCTTGTCGTTACGTCGCAAGTGGAGCACATCGCGATGAATTAATTACCGATTAGGTTCGAGGTCGTCCCTGAAATTAAAACCAAACGAGCATGGGGCTCGCTACGGGTTTCGGAGCGCGTTTGATTATGCATTTTCCTCGCACGCAGCTTCGATACCCGTGGAAATCGTCCTCGGGCCGGCTACTCGTCGGTGATCGTCGCCTTCGCGCGATTACCGTCACTCGAGAACGATCGATGAACTTCCTTTGCAAGAGGAAGCGGCCGAACGAGAGGAGTTGGGTTATCCGGCCGGATTTCGCGGTTCGCGACACATCGATGTCGTCGCCCGGACGACAGGCGGGGAGGGCGGCGGGCACTCTTGGTCTTACTCACTTTTGGGTATTCGTCAGCAATGCCTGACGGCAAATCAGGCCCAACATCTTCCGGTGGAGAGACGGGGACGGGTGGCGAGAGCGAGAGAGACAGTGAGAAAGCGTGGGGAAGGGGGACAGCTAACAGGGAGGAAAGGAGAGAGAGGGATGACGTCGGCGCGCGGCCCTTCAACACACACGAAGACCCGAAGGGCGAACGAGGTGCCCCTGGTCGACTGACAGGCCCCGCTCTCGGATATTCTCGACGTGACGTTCGGAAAGCCTTCTTCCTCCTCCACGCGTCCAGTCCGCCGAATTGTCGAAACTGCGACGGAACGAAACACACGGCCCGATGCGAACACCGCGCCGTCGGCCGAGTCGCGCTACACCGGGTTCCCCACCTCTCGGGAGCGTCCCAGGGCCGTACGATCGTCCGGACCGGCGGCGAAGGGAGCGGGAAGGGGGGCAAGGAGGCACGCGATCTCCAGACGGTGACGTCGAGTTCCGACGAGTGAATTTTTACGGGTCAGCTTGAATTTCAGCGCGTTTCCTGTACGTCTTTTATTAATAAATATTAGTTATTTATTATGTATTACATTATTATTCACAGATTTTGATTCACCGATGAAATTCCGCAGCGGAAGATTATGTCCTTTTCCTCAGATCTGGATATTCGCAAAAAGAAAAGATCGTTAATCCTTTCCCTAACGGCGTATTCAGATTCTGAGAATGTTCAGAGGAGATCGCAAAATATAAGATATTACAGAGACGTTTTCAATATATTTTAGATATATTTTTACTTTAATACCTTTTTTTATAGAAGTACAAATCATTTGAATGATATCTTTGCTGTTAGACCTACCTCTCTGCAACAATTTTTAATTTGATTTTAATTTTTTAATTACATCAATTTTACTTCCCCGTTTGTCTCTTTGTTTGATGAGCACACATTCAGTATCTTTTTTTTTTTAAATTCTAATAACAATAAGAAAAAATATTTCTTGATTTTTTTTTTAGCTTATTAGATTCGTTTCCCAAGTACTTATTGTTTTCGATTACGAAAAATTTGAGTGGAGCTAAAACAAATGTCGGGCACATTCGTTCACGTTGCTCGTTCTTACGTAAACTATTTCTCACCCACGACTAGATTGAGTCTAATCAAAATCAATGACGGTCGCTCAGACCGCAAGCATTTTCTCCTACATAACGCGTTGCGCAGGACGAGAGCGTAGAAATAAAAGGAGACAGAAGTTCGGTCTTATCGGGGAAACTGAAAGCCGATACCTTTTATCTTGATGTGAATGGACGGAAGTCAGACTTGCAAAACAGAGTCGAATCGAGTCTATTTTCGTTTTGCAAATTATCTTCTCTTTCCTCTTTTCTCACCTTCAGGAAGCTTTCGTCCTCGAGCTTGTCACGAGTGTCAGACTGTCTGGTGTTGAATTGTTAATAATATCTACCGACTCACGCAATATATATGCCGTTACGAACCGTGTATAAATGCCAAACGTGTCGGCGTGTATAAGAACAATTGATTATGACGCGGAAGCCGTGCAATCGAGAAATCTTTGTACCTGACGTACCTTCAAAGATTCCAGACAAAATTCAAGATACCACAAGAAAAAGTAACACGCGAATCTTTCTCAATATCAGAATAGAATGGAAGAAATATAATAGAGAAATTTAATAAATTTTTGAAATTGCACAATTAAGAGAAAGCGCTTGGTGTAAAAGAAATAGAAAAAGAACGGTACCAAAATTATCATAATTACTAAAATATAATACAATAATTTTTCTAGCGCGTATTACAACTTTTTCTTCTTAAAGCTATCGGACTGAGTTACGTCTGGCATATTATTATAAGCGATTTTAACGACTGAATTTTTAATTAAAACTGTAGGATAGGAAAATATAGATATGTTCTGGAATAGATCAATTTACATATTAAATGTAAATCGATAACTAACAAGAAAGTTCATCGGACGCTATTGTATTCCGGTAACGCTTGTCATGGAGATTTCAAGTCTATACTCGGCATTCATTGCGCATCGTTACTTCTAATTACAAAGAATAGCGCGAGCAAGTTGAAGAAAACCAAGAAAAAATGAGTCATACATTTTTAAAAAAATCTGCACGGCAGAAGATCAGAATGCGTTATGTAAGCTGATCCATTTTTAAACAAAGTCGCACGTGCGCGCATATAGGTGCACATTTTAAATTTACGATTTTTTTTTTAAATCACCGTGTCGGTATTTGTCGACTTGTTATGTATTCGTTTCTCTGTTAATACATCCTCATTTCTTGGAAGAATAAAGTCCAAGGAACTGTCCGCTCTTGAGATAAATAGAGAGGCAGTCGTCATCATATTAAAGAACAGATAAATAATTTGTAATTTGTTTCAGATTTTGCATTTCCGAAACACATTAGCAGTGCAGCAAAGTCTTCAGTTCTCTTCTTGCTGCATTTGCAGCTCGCGTAAGAGTTGCGCCCTTTGCTTCTCCAGCTCGTCCTCGGAGAGCTCATGATGCTCGTTGTTTTCCGTGGCAGAACCTTCGCTGTGAATCGAAGGTCTTCTGTGTTTCTCCTCTTTCCGCTTCCTCTCCGGGGAACATTCTTCGGAAGATGGAAGACCAGAGTGTGAACGCTGCGAAAAAAATATCAAGAGAAATGTGATGAGACATAAAAACTTCCCTTGACTAACTTCAATATAATTAATAATACGTACGGAATGGCTGCGACCTCTCTTCTTCTTGCTCTTCTTTCTCTTGGTTTTCCTCGTTTCCGACTCGGAACTGTCTGACTTGCTGGGAATACTTGGCGAATGCGATTTATGTCGTTTTCTCCTTAAGCCTTTCTCGCTACCTTCCGACTCCTGCCAAAATAAACATGAATTTGACTTCTTTTTTTGTCATGATTGTATATTAGAGACTGTAATGTGAAAGTGAGTGTTTTTCGATAACACTTACACTGTGCGAACGCGATCGTGATTTGCGCTTCAATTTTTTCGCCTTTTTCTTCTTACTTCTAATATGATGATGACTGCAGCTCTCCTCAAGCTCATGCTGATACTCCTTGAATATTCGTATTCTCTCGCTCTCCAAGGTAATTGCCTTAAAATCTTGCTCTTCTTCGATCTTCGACCTCACGTCTTCCCACGCCATTTGGTAGTCTACGTTCAATGTCTTGAGCAAATTCTTGAAACCAGTCTCCAACTTCTTGAATTTCCGCGTCTCTTCCTTGACGCGCTCCTTCTCGCGCGCCTCCGCCTTCTCCAGCAGCAAATTGTACGTTAGCTTAACATTACCCGCATCTAGAGTCGCAGACTTTCGATCCTCACACACGACCGTGGCGAATTCCTCGAAAGTCGTGTTGACTTGCACCTCAAAGTTCTTGTCTTTGAGAATCTCGCGAATAATCTTCTTCTCGTCGTGGAATCGAGACTTCAAGTCCTCGACGTAGAATTTGAAAAGGTCCAACGGAGTCGAACCCGTTTGCCCGAGCATAGCCGAGAATCGAAGATCGGCAGATAGCATGGGGTACAATTCTACCCATAGCGACATCGACGTGAGCTTGCCTTGTTCGTGAAGCTCATCGAGTAAATACTAAAACATATAATTTCTTATTATATAGAAAAATTTTATATTTTCGATTTAACATAGCATAACATATAATACAGTGACAATTAAATCATAACAATTAAATTGGGAATAGCCTGCGATACTCACTATAAAGCCATCTCTGTTTTTCCTCTCTTGCCGTTTCCTACGTTTCTTCTCGCACTCTTTTTCCTCTTCCTCGTCCTTCTCCAACTGGCGGATGTGGTTCTCGAACACTATCAGGGCGTCCTCTTTGTCCATCTCCAACAAGTCTGCGTCTTCCGCAAACGCGGGATGCTGTAGCAGCAATGCCTGCGCCTCCTGCCACGTAGTTCTGTAAGTTACTTCTGTCATAGTGTCCAGAACTTGCGCCAGTCTCTTGGTGTTTCTCTTTTTCAACTGTTTCGCCTCTTCTTTTTCGCGTTTCGCCAGATTGAAAATAACATCCTCGTAAATGTCCCGCCGATCCGAATCTCCAACTGCCCTCCAAACCTCTAAATTACCAAACATTTCCTCGCATTTGTAATACTTGGTCGTGCTTATCATTCTGTCGTTTTCTAGCAAGAACTGCTCCAAATCCTCTTTGGCCTTCTTCAATCTGTCGAAAATATGTTGCTGATTATTATCCAATTGTATATAAATTTAATGATAAAAGTGGGAATGACGCGTGGTTCTAATGCGAATGATTAGTAGAAGGATTAAAATCCCTGGCTTCTATATGTTTTATTTTCAAGGGGAAGTTAGAGAAGAACTTTATAGATCTAGATCATCAGATAGTATTAGGAATTGAATAGCTCTATCTGCTCATTTTATATTACAGTTAACGATAAAAGTAATTATAGTATAATACAATATATAATACTGTTAACAATAAAAGTAATCGCGATACCTGAGTCTCTCTTGCTCGCGCTCTTCCTTGAGTTTCTGCGTCTTGTACGAATGGAAGGCCTGTTTACGTTCGTTCAGTTTTTTCATCTGCGGATACCTAGGATCGTTCTGAATCAATTTCACCGCCTGTTCCCATGTGGCATTCGACGGCACATCCCGCTCTCTCAGTAATTCCTTGAATGCCTCGACCGCTTCCTTTTTATCCTTGAATTGCATCTTCGGCTCGGGCGTGCTAGTGCGACTGTCATTGGCCGAGCCGATCGCGGAATTACTATCCTCGTCCGGTTTTGCAGGCGGTGTCGGGATATTAATTGCCGCAAGGGTTGCGGCCATCGCCTGCTCGATAGCCGACTTTCCACCTGATTCCGGAGTACTGGTCTGTGACATAGTTGCAACATTCGGCGACAGGTGTTGCATGGCTATGGAACCCATGTTGCTGAGGACACAGGAAAATCGTCATAAATATGCAGGACAATTGTGAAACGATGAAAGGCGGACAATCTGTAATCCCGATATAACATCCAATCTCACTTACGAATTCGTGGCGTTCGCCACGACTGCTGCGGCGGCCGCGGCAGCTTCCTCGGCTATAATTCGCGTCTTTAACTCTTCCAACTCCGGCGGTATCGTCCATCTGGACTCCTTGGTGTTCACATTGTGGTAATACACCTTGCCATTCTCCGACTTGTATTCCTTCCAAGGGCATTGTGATAGCAACAATTCGCTCGGGGTCTTCAGCTCGTCCGGCTTCTCCCACAATGACTGCTTTGTGACGCTGTTATAATAATACGTTCTACCATCGGGTGCCTTGTGCTCGCTCCAGTCCGACTTCTTCTCTCCCGAGGCGGACATCGCTGCGGTGATGTCGCTGCTGATCGGCGAGGGAGGAGGAAGTCCTGGAGTTGTTATTTGCGGTGACGCAGCTGTAACGTAAAGGCAGCAAATTGAGCAACAGGGTTCGTACTGGGTTCGTGCGGTATTTAGCGACAGATATTAACCTATGACTCCGGCCTCTTGAGGAGGTGCCGCGGTAATAGGGAAAGTAAAACCTGGCGGAGGTATGGAAAACTGAGGTGGCATTATACCCGGAGGACCTGGCGGTAAACTGGGAGGCGGGATGAAGGGTGCCGCAGGCATAATGGGTGGCACAAAGCTAGATGCGATATTTGGCGTTGCTGACGGAAATCCTGTTACGGCGGCGGGTGGTGGAATACCATCGTTCGAAGCCTAGTAAGGTTTACATTGTCAGTCAAATGGTTAGCAATTTTGAAAGGTAAAATAACATAATGTTTTCCTTAATGTGTTAAGTCCGCATGTAGCTGCGCTTCCGTTTCACTCTTTTTCTCTCCTTTCAGCCCGAATGTACATTAAAAACTCGGAGGAAAGAAGGATGAAATGAAGCGAGAAGTACCGCTGCGAGTCGGCACACTCCAATATATGTAAGTATTACTTTTACTTAGTTGCACACTAATAATTATCGTTACTCGTTGCTTGCTGCGTATCGCTACATTAAAAGAGAGATTATTCGAAGCGGACAAATTAATTTCTCGAACTTAATCTCAAACATCTCGCAGAGAGGTTACCAGTTACGACACTCAAGAGATTGTAACGCTCGATCTACATGCCATTTGTTTAGAGAGACCGCTGAGTGGGATTCCGCAAAACACAATTTGCGATCGTACGATCACAACATCGATAATTAATTTATCGTGAGTACACGTTTTGTTTCACAACTCATAACTAGTTTGATAGTCGACTCATATGTATACGCTTGATTATAGATTGCTCAATGGCGACGTCAATAATTATACATTCTATACCAATTGAGGATAAAACAGATCGAACTAATAAGTTCAAGATGAAGTGGCAACGAGAGATATTTAAAAGTCGTGATATGATATTTGAATTTATAAGGATTCGATTTCATTGTTAAAATATCATACATATACACAT
>JAJVSH010000052.1:341116-438634 GCA_021460005.1 Tetramorium alpestre
ATATATATATAGTATATCTATCTTAAAAGATGCGCCGTGAAAACCCACTTTGTTACAATTGTTGTGAAAAAGGATGTTTTATACTAAAAGAAAATTAGTAGCTTATATAAATATAATTATAATTTTTATTAACTAATAAATAATATAATAATCACTATTTGCTTAATAAATGTTCAGTGATGAAAGAATGATACAAAGGTACTCCTTGTAAAGTCTGAGAGTTGGCATTATCAATTCGTACGACGACATAATCGCCAGCCTGTATTTGCCTTGTTGTAGCAGAATGTTGAGCAATGGGAATAGCTGTAGATGGTAGTATAACTTTCACATTACCGTCATTTCTACCTTGTAACTTTTGATCAGATCTCCTGCTCGCCTGTCAATAGAATGTATATCGCTGTAAAATCTATCGTTCTTATTTTTAAACATTGTTAAATTATATTTAATATTTGCCAATACTTAAGTATATTAATAAAATATAGTGTACGTCTCTATGAAACATAAAATTAATGCTTTCAGACGGAAAGAAAAGCAAAACGGAAAAAAAGAAAAAGTTGCTTTTTTTTGTAGTATGTATGCAATAAACTTGGAAAAATGCTTACACCCTCCACGAGAACAAGTTGATATTGTCCTATCTGTGCTCTGTTTAATTTTTCTACTTCTTTTCTATATAGCGTAATCATGCGATTCATACGATCAATTTTTATGTGTGATTCAACGTCATCCGTGTAACGTCTATGTGCTGTAGTTTTCTGAAGCATATTAAAATATTTATAGGATGTAATTATAAATAATTTATGAATTTTAATAATTTTTAATAATTTTTAATAATTAAATTTATTTCTATTTGATATTGTCCGAAAAGATTGTACATGAGAATTATACCTCACGCATACTATAGGCGAATAAATATGCGTTGTTGTATTTAACTTCTTCAATTAGCGACAACGTATCTTGAAATTCCTCCTCGGTTTCACCACAAAATCCAGCAATAAAATCGCTGGAAAGATATACACTTGGAATAATATCACGTATATGATATATCAAGTCTAAATATGCTTCTCTGGTATATCCTCTTCGCATTCTTTCCAAAACTGTGGAGTTGCCGCTCTGAGCAGGTAAGTGAATCTGCTTACAGATGTTTGGTCTTTCAGCTATCAAGTGCAACACCTCATCGGGAAAATCCTTGGGATGAGGCGATGTAAATCTGGAGATTACCATGTATCAATATGCAAAGATAATTGAAGGAATTAATGTTAATGTATAGATTTGTACCTTATTCTCATTTCTGGATTAATTAAAGAAACTTTGTCCAAAAGATCGCTAAACCTTAAACCGCCTTTCTTATTCTTATAAACTGTTTTAAAACCTTTAGCGAGTTGAGTTTCTGTGTTAGTTGATAAAACAAATTCCGATTCTGATAAATCTCTGTAACTATTCACATTTTGTCCTAAGAGAGTTATTTCCTTTACGCCTTGATCCGATAGTAGTCGGACTTCATCAAGTATACTTGCAATCGGTCGTGACCTCTCTCTCCCTCTCGTAAACGGTACGATACAGTAAGTGCACATGTTATCGCAGCCTCTCATTATAGAACTGCAAATTACAGATACATAATTCCATAAAATTAAAAAGTTAAAATGAATTCCTTTATATTTTTAAATATGTATATATGTTACATATATGCCCCGGTGGAGTCCTGGTTCAATCTAACTGGCATGACATCTGCGTACGTTTCATCAAATGATAACACAACATTAACGGCCGTTTCATTGTCCGTTACCGCTAGAAGCCGTGGTAAATCCTTGTAACTATCAGGACCCGCTATTACATCTACGAGCTTTCCCCTATCTAATATTTTTGTCTTTAAACGTTCGGCCATGCATCCTAAAGCAAGCATTTATTCTTGTATAAGACAAGTCACTTAGTTGAGAGTATTATTATCAAGTATTAATTAAGCTTGCCTAAGAGGCCAATCTTCATAGGCAATCCAGCCATCCTTTTTCTCTTGTTTCTCATGCCATTCAAATTCTCCAACTTGTTCCATACCTTCTGCTCGGCATTGTCTCTGATGGAACAGGTAATTAGCAATACAATATCAGCATCGTCTAGACACTGTGTATGTCTGTAGCCATGCGATTTTAGCACTGACCATATTATATCGGCATCGTTTACGTTCATTTGGCAGCCGTAAATTTCAAAGTACACTGGCACAAAAGAAGAAAGTAAAAATAATAGTTTCAAAGCACGAGGCTAACTGATAAATCTTATAGAAGTGAGAAACCTTTTTGATTTTCGCCACGGATATCCCGTACATATGGAACAGGCTTTTCGCTGGGAATATCAGGAATAACAGGTGGACTCAAGAAGTCCTTCAAGGAAGGTCCATCTCTGATATTTCTTACTGGTTTCTGATCTGCAATGTCTCGTTCAGTTACACCTGCATTAATTGCTGATGCGTGCGAAGGTATAGAAA
Organism: Tetramorium alpestre; assembly: GCA_021460005.1. Taxonomy (NCBI): domain Eukaryota; kingdom Metazoa; phylum Arthropoda; class Insecta; order Hymenoptera; family Formicidae; genus Tetramorium; species Tetramorium alpestre. The sequence goes on from JAJVSH010000052.1 coordinate 343,593, forward strand.
CTGTTCCATGGATCATACGACACGCTCGCAGCCGTTGAGAATCTGTGTATTTCCATTGTGTCAAATATTTCCTGAAGCAGTTTCTATAATACATCCCCCGCGACATATTGAAACTGAATCGAACTTATACTCTGGAATTAAAATATAAAATATCAAGTGTTGAAAAATCATAAGGATATCATTAAACATTTCATAAATATCGTAGATGTCAGTACATTAATCTCTCTTCAATTAATTGAATTTTTGCGATCAAATCCTTTTTTGAATGAATGAATGTGAATATTTAATATTTAAGTCATTAACTTTCTCAAATTTTCTCTTTCGATTATCATTGACATGCTCTATTCATGTATCAATAAAAGAGTATTATTCCTCCTATACCTAGATTATATCCATTAGAATCCAAGTGTTATACTATACTTTAATCTTATTTATAAATATCTTCTAAATCGACAAGAGTATTATTCCTCTTGTAGGTTATATTTATTCAAATCCAAGTGTTATTTAACACTTTAATCTTCTTTATATCTCGTAACTGCTCGTAACGATTATTCAAATTACTTTACTTATTTCTTTGAGAAAGAATTGGAAAGAATCACATCGCAAATAGAAGTTTAATACTAACATTCTTCAATCAATTTCCTATAAGTGATTTGTAGGTTAGGAATAGTGTTGGGAAGGCCGTAACCAATTACAATCAAAGCATTCTCATGAGGCTTGACTATGATTGGTTGCAATCTACGAAATTCAATACCGCCAAATAGCAAAATTCTTAAGTCCTTTTGGGACGAGATAGCCAAAGATGCGGTAGGTTCAGCAACCTTCAAAAATTTCTTTGAGTTGAAACACGTCTGAAACTCTGACCATGTTCGCCACCAGTTTGCGAATCTTTGGATGAACGTCATGCAGCGTTCGATAATGAATACACATAGGCATCTATATGATATGTAATATCTATATAATATAATAGATAATATGTAATAATAGGTTTCTTGTAGCTGCACTGTTAAATGCCTACACTCAAAATATATCTATATTTAAAAGTTGAATAAATGAAGACGTAAGCTACAAACTTGAGATCTGTTGTATAGTTACACTACGTTGAGTACTTTGCATCTAAAATGAAATGTAGCATGTAATTACATTTCCAATTTAATTGTTTATCCCATCCGCAGATCTGGCCATTATAACTGCACAGCATAACATTTTTTGCACTTGAAACAATCAGAGAGAGGAGAGAAAGGGAACGAAACATCAAAAGATCCAGCTACGAAGAACAAACACTTATTTGTATAGTTTGGATAATGAGATCGTTTACTTCGGGAAGGAAGATACACGACAAAGAGGCCTCTTCGTCAATTTGTTTATTCGCTTCTCTCGAGCTTTACTTATCGTTTTACCTAAAATATAAACGTAAAAACGGGACAGTCCTTTCAATATGAATCTCGTCTATAATAATTAATACTAATACACGCCTTATGTACAATTTCGTATATACAATAATGCACGTGTAGTCGTCGTCACTGTTACAGGTGTTGTTGTGAAAAAATATTATAGTAATTGCAACATTTATTGATGCCTTAAATAATGCGTTAAACGAGGCGTACAATACAGACCCTATTTCCATTCTCCATGCCTTCATGCAAAAGTATCTGATCTGAAAGTAATCATATTTCCTTTTCCTTTTCAATTGTATTGAATTGTTTGCTCAAGTTCTAATGGAATTGTTCAGCATGAAATTCCATTTTTATATAATTATTATGCAATGCAATGGGCAATAACCCATACAGCATAAAATATTTTTGAAATATTTGATTGCAAGATTTAAAATATTTCAGAAATTTTTCATGAAATATTTCACGATGTTTCATAAATGTTTATATTTCATGATGTTTATATATTTCTGAAATATTTTATTAAAATATTTCAAAAAAATGATTTACAAGAAATATTTTATGCCGTGTGGGAAAGTCATTGCACGTATCAGTGATTCGATTAGCATATTGTAACAGATTGGCATGAAACTGCATGGTTTTTTGTTCCTATAATTGCGCATGAATTATACAGAACTGTAGCAGACCCACACGTCGTTGAATATGTATCGCATTGATTTTATAACTGCTCGGACGAAGTCAGTAGCAAACGCCTTACAAAATTCACTATCGACAGATTTGGTTATTTCAAATCGCAGATTTATTGCTAAAAAACTTTTTACATAAAATTAAACTGTATATAAGTATTAAAGCTATCACAACAGTGTGCGGGAATATGACCTTGCTTTGGTAAAGCACACTGCATACAATTTAATATTGAATTTGTGAAAAGAAATCATTCTAGTTGATTCATTTTAACGAGTCTTACTACAATGATAAATTATTGCAGCTGTAACAAAAAAGGACTGTAATCAAAGTACTTGAAACTGCCAAACATTTTCTACTTAACTCATTAATCTCTTTTACACAATCGCACTTAATTTTATATTAATTCTTCACATCAATAATTGTTTAATAATTCCCTATTCAGTTTTTCTTGGAGCAATTAAGCGTCTAGCATCATTGTCTTTATAAGACTCAGCTAAGCTCCAATTATCAATAAAATAATTTACAAGATATTCAATATACTTTCAACTAATAAATACAATTTCGATTATATCTCCTAAAAAATATCGGACATTATTAATGTCTACAAGAAAACGTGTGGTTGATTATCTCACTTAAAATATTAATAAAATATTAACAAAAATTTTAAAATATATGAATAAAAATTTAATGGAAAGAATAAAATTTCTTTCATAAATAAAAAGAAAACATCTATTAAAGACTACATATAAACTAAATTTTTACAATGATGATTCAATAATATGATATGTCTTTGTTATATCAACGCTCTAATTTTCATCTTGGACATTCTTTTCAAGAGAAATCAAGATAAAAATTGATATTTCATGATATAAACAATATAAAAATCACAGACGGATAATAAGTAAGATAATCATCCTTGTCTGCCTGTTATTATCCTACATAATATTTGGTCAAATTATTTCTGATATAAACTAGTAAACAATCTTGTCATTTGTATAACTAGTAATGGTATATAAACAATTATCACTGTTAACACACATTTCTTCAACCCACATATGTATCAATAAAGTAATTTATTTTTAAAATGTAACATTATTTTGAATTTCTGCTGTATTGCATATATGTATATATATATATATATATATATATATATATATATATATATATATATATATATATATATATATATATATATATATATATATATATATATATAAAGAATTAAGGATAAAACAAAATTCATTTTGCTCCACATTATTTTAGATAATGCAATTTTGATTCTGTTATACTATACATTTATCTTGAATTTNAACATAAAGTGGATTTTCCACTTCTTCTCTCTTTCGTTATCAATCTAAAATAGTATATTATAGTATGTAATCATTGAAATTTTTTTAATTAAAGAAAATAGTCCTTATTATATTCCTCATTTTTTAATAAGCGTGTATATCACATATATGGATATCTTTTTGTGGATATGAATTTTGTATAATATAATAGAAAAATTTATCCACATAGAAAATTTTGTATTTTTTACTTTATTTCAGATATAAAATGTATTTTTAATTAAAAATGAATTTAAAAATTTTTAAATATACATATTTTTTACGTGCAAAATAAAATAGAAACTTTTGAAGACATAGTGGATTGAATACATTATCTCAATTTCAAATAGGTATCAGGCACTGTGAACCTTTCGTAGACTTCACAATAAATTCAAATCTGCATTTAGTATTTCGTTTAGATATACACAAATATTTTTGGTATAATGCTATCTATGACAGGTTTCGCGAAAGCTAATTTTGCAACTCACGAAAGAAAAAGAATCCATTGCAACCAAGAATTTCTCTTCATTTTTTTCAATATTTTAATTCAAGAAATTATACAATAATAAATTCTTCCATGATGTGCGATTTTTTACAATCTTTTTGCTCACACATAATAAAAGATATGTTTTCATCTTTATACATATAAACTTCGCGATTATTATTGTATAATGCGTCATTAATGGAAAGCCATATCTTGTGATTTACTTTTACGACATCAACAAAGTACACATCAACAAAATTTACAGACAATTCGGTACAATGTTAAACTATGGCATTTTATTAAACTTAATAATATAGATCACAAGTGACTATAAATAGATTAAATATAATAGGAAATGTAATGTTGTATGAGTGTTAGAGTAATATAATCTTTTTCTAAATTCGACATGGGCGTTGAGAATGTGTAGAATTATGCTGATTCATTTGATTGCACTTGTACTTTCGAAACTTTGTACGAAATTCATATTTCAATTCGGATAGTCAATCTTAAGTTATTATTTCGCATCACCCGCAATTATCTTGTATGCCAGCATCCAAGACGTTTTCAATATGTGCGTCAAATGGTATCTGGCAAAATTCCGAAAATTACATCGTAATAAATGATGAAACAAACGTGCGAACGTATTTACATGTAACGATATACGAATACGTATTTACTCGTGAAGGATAAGAATTCCGTTGCATAAATATATTACGTTATGATTGTGTTACTTGGGATTTTTTCGAGTATCCAAAATAAAAAAAGATTCTGGATTCTCGTTTCTCAGATTAAGGTTTAAAACAAATTTTAGAAAGATTATATGTTTTTAATCGAGAAATATAATAGAATTTGATATACATGGTTGAATATTGCTCCGTTTTTCTTCACATCACTAATGGAGATGGTAAATAAATTATTGCTTCAATTTATGGCTGCAGAGTACCACGTAATATATTTAAAATTGCTATCAATTGCTGTTTAATGACAAAGCTAAAAGTAAAGCATAAAAGTGACTTCTATGGTATAACATCAAAAATTGAATCTCGACGAGATTTCAAGATCGCGTCAAGTCTTTCCAGCAATTATCGAAAGTAATTTTATTTCAGAGAACTTTATTTCGAAACCGCTACTAAAATCGAAAAAAAAAGAAACTTGCGCGAGAGTTCCTTTATAGCAATTTATGTCCTGTACACTATATTAAGATAAAATGCCCTGATTACGCATATATCTTAACAATTTATCTTCGTGGCACCATTGTGATTCAGCTTGTGATTTATAGCGCAACCGTCCTCTTGAATGGTTTTAAGATACTCTTCTAACAGTGACGCCAAGTTACGTCGTTTAAAGCGTAATGATTCTTTTACTATGTCTTTTACAAACGCAAGCCGTATATCTAGGGTCCCCTGAACTTGATGTAAGTGTGAGAACAGTGTTGCATAATCTGAAACGAAATGAATTAATCACGTGTTAACGCTGTTACGAGAATGTTATCGTTAGCGATAGATAAATACGTCAAACTTTGGTTTTTAATCATTAATCTCGCAACGGTTCTCAGGATATAAAAGAGAATCGATCGGCGCGATGAAGACTTACTTTTGCCTCTTCTCCGCACCTCCTTGTAGACGAGTTCTCGGATGCTCAAATTGTGTCGCCTGATGTCTTCCAGCTCCTTTTTCGTTAGCTTCCGCGGCTCCCTCTCGGTCTTCGGCTCGCGCTTCTCCTCCACGTGATTAGTCAGTCTCTCTTCAGCGGCACTGTCCACAACTCGCACGCTATTCTCAATACAATCGTTAACCAGTAACCGACTGCACTCGTTCTTCGTGTTGTCTGTCCGTTCACTTTTAACTTCACTCTTCGATATCGTGTCGACATTGTTAACTATCGGCGTCAGAACGGGCGGCGTGTCCATATGATTGTTAACATGCTCCACCGGGATTGGCTCGAAAACCGGTATAACTGGCATTTCCGCGAGACCGTTTACCAACTTTTCGGACGCGCTCGAACAAGGCAATGACGCGTGACCTGGCGATACGTTAGGCAAAGACGGTAAGGCGGCAATCGTATCGGCGATTGGTGTCGCTGCTGCCGTCACTGCTACTTGATTCTTCGTGTCCTCCATCACCCAAGGAATCGGGGAACTCGGTGGAGTAAGCGTATACGAGGGCCGTCTTACGATCACGTTTTTTGGTATTGGTCCGGGCTTCCTTTTGTTGGGTGGTGGCCTCGGGGATGACGACCCTCCACTGTCCGACTGTGGCAAAGTGCGCTTAAGACCGCCTTTCGACGTCGAGGATGTCGCGCCGACCATGTCGATATCTGCTTCGTCTACCATCATCCTCTTATCAATCTTGAATGGATTGCCTACGTGATCAAAATGTAGCTTTAATTAATTTTTGGTATACACAATTATACATGTAAAAATTATTTTCGCAAGTGTTTCATTAAATGATATTACTAATATCATATAACAATATAACAATAATAATTACCGAACATATGTTGTCTAACTGGTACGCTTTCGATCTCCCTCAACGGCGGAGTCATGCGTTTAAGATATTCCTGATAATTTCCCATTTGAGCTAAAGGCATCGAATGAACGTAATCATCATCGAGTAATTTTGTATGCAACAAGCCAGGCTGCAGGAAATTCGCGCGCATCCGCACGACTTGATCGAGCAAGGACTTCCTCGGTACATCGAAGGCATTTCTGTAACTATGTGCACCACGTTGCTGCTGCTGATTCTTCACCAAGCCAACGACGAAACCACCGAATTCGTTCAGTTGATCGCGGAGACTCGTGAATTTGTCTTGCAACAAAGGATGAGATACCTACAAAGCAGATACATGGATTTTGGTATTATGACAGTTAAAGTAACTTATAATATCAGAAATTGATTTTCAATGTATAAAATCTTACCAAATCTTTTTTCAGCGGTGTCTTCGGCATGACTCTCACTCCTTCTGTTATCACGCTCGTGGTACAGTTAGATAAAGTCTTTGTAAGATTCGAGGCAGCAACTTGCTTAGAAATGACCTCGTTACAGAGCCTATCAAATTCGATCTTGGCCTGATTCTTCAACCGCTTTAGATAGTTTAAGACACTATACGATAAAGAATTGTCCATATTGTCGGGTATCAAGGTTTGTGCCAGAGGCGCGGACGCACCCATCCTGGTTAATGCTCTCCTCAACGACTGTAACAAACGATGCTCTGATAAAAATGTTTTCGGAGTAATATACAATTATTTGCACAAATGTAGAAAAACTTACGGCGGCATAATAAGTAGGCATGGTCCTTATGTAGCCTTGAAACTGCGCCCTCCATTCAGGTGTCGGTTTTTGCCTATGTACTTTGAAGAGCTCTTCTAGTAGCGGTAACAGCACGGGATAGTTATAAGGCATGACAAAGAGATTTACACAAGTCAAGTTTGTACTAGCTTTCAAGTAACCGAACGGATGGCCTACTTCGCTCGATTTATACGAATTAGCTACGAACACTTGCCAACATGTTGTTGGCTGTTTCCGCGCCAAGATATACTGCGTCAGGGGGCTTGGCTCCAGTTCGTACTTGTCGAAAGGTAGATTCTCAATCACCATCGGTTCCTGGCTAGTGCACGTGAACTTGACATTCGGATGCGCTGATCGTGGCGGCAATGAGCTGGCGCTGAGATCCGGCCAGAAGCTTTCGGGAATCGGCCAGAACCCTACTGCGAACCCTTTTTGGGCCGATCGCGGCACGTAGATCAGACGCCTGCAGGAATACCAAGCCGTGTTTCCCGGCGCTAGTGCGTTCGAATATTGAGCGCGCGGACCGTTGGTCGCGTTACTGTCGTCCTCGTTTTCCTCCTCGTCCTGATGTTGCGGAGCCTCGTTAGTCAATGGCGGTGGATCGGGACCGATCTTCTCGAAATTGATCACCACGCCCGATTGAACCTTTTGCACCAAAGAATCTATGCACTGTATCATCATTCTGAAAGACGTGATGCAGTACGAGCGTCCTGTAATGAAAAAAATCCAAGTAATGAAAATTCAAATTAAATTTAGAATTTCAATTCTTTTATAACATATGTTTTGAGTTGTGAGCGCTCTAAGAAAAATGCAAAACTATTTGCTGTTTTAAGATTACTAATCCTCCATTAAAAACCATTTTTTTACATTGTCAGCTAATGTCCATTTCTATCAATGCAGATTAACTTTAATCTCAGTTTAACTTACTTTCTATTTTTTTAGTCCTAAGAATTAGAAAAAGATGAAAAGTAAGTTGATCCGAGATTAAAGTTAATCTGCATTGGTAGAAATAGATATAATTGGATCTTTTAAGTATTCCATGTTTATTTTTATGCTCTCTTTCAAAAAATCTAAAAAAAAATTCTGGATATTGTCAACATCTCTACTACAATATCCGATAAGTTTTAAAACTAAATATAATCCCAATTGTTTACACAAAGCGAAAGTTACAAAGAGATATTCGAGAAAATAAATTCGCTTGTGCCTTAAAAGACTCAGACGGAGCGTCAAAATTTCATCTTCATCTCCTTTACCTCCAGTTACTTCACACATTGCATCTATCGGTGATGCATCACTCGCCACCAGGCCGATATCTCGTTCGACGGCTGGCGTCCCTGATAAACGCAGCACCAAAGAGAACAATCTTTGGTCCCATCTAAATGGCTCCTTCGTCAGTTCGGATCCGGGTATTGGGGAATGCATCGGCAACGTAAACTGCAAGAGAAATGCATTTGCTTTTGTACAATAAAAGAGAAATTATGTGTTTCATTCAACAGCTGTGGTAAAAGGATCAAGACTTACATCTTGGTGGACTCCACTGTTAGTCGTATATTTTCCTCCATCTGTTATAACAACTATAACGGATGGTTCCAGGTAAAACGGGCATCTTCCTTGCCCGTATGTGTCTATGCCGGTCTGCATGCGATTTATGTTCAACACGTCCAGCGCGTGCTTCAAGGCGGCACCTAGGGTCGTCAAGCCGACGCATTGCAAGTTTTTGAGTTCGTTCATAAAAGTTGCCAGGTTCTCCTTCCATCCTGCCTGAGAAAGCATCGTTCGCAAGAAAAACATTATACGCACAGTTCTCCCAAATTAATTTTTAATTTGATCTCAAATTGTTTTTCCTTTGTAAAACAGAAATATTTATACGGAATGAATTGTCAGAGATCAGATTTAAAAATATGTAAAGATGTGTGCGAGATAAAATACAGACAATTCCAAATATTTTCAGCGGATTTTGAAAACTATAACTCAAATGAAATTTTGAAAACGTCGTGTTTCGAAAATTCTTAATAATAGAAATACAATGCTATTGAAAGAAATTTTTGCAATCTCGATAATTAATGTTTAGTGTATTAATTTTGTTTATGTAAATATTCTATCTGCAAAACTGATGGATATTTAAGTGCTATCACTGATGATTTATTCCATCTATATTTTCAATTTACCCCATTTCACAAGAAATGAGTATTATGTCCCAAAAATAAAATTTTATAAAAACAAAAAGTGGAAAGAGAAGAAAGAATAATGAATAATTGTGAGAGCAAATAATTCGTTTCGGATTCAATTCAGACCCTCAACCCCAATCACTATTTATAGGAAGTTTTAGAGCAGAAGATTGCGAAGAAAANAAATAAATAGAAAAAAAAAGGTAAATCGTAAACGGGGAAAAGGTAGCAGCAAAGGGCGCAAAAAGATGGATTCGAGCGAAGGCGACGTCGCGTTTGAATCTCGGAAAATTTGGCGCGAAAAACTCATGCTACGGAGGGCGCCAAAGGCGCTTTCCTCTATCGCAACTCCCCTCCCCCCAGGCATTGCACCACCGACGACGCATCTTTCGCAGCTGTGTGCACAGGGTAGAGAACGAGAAGGAGCAAGAGGGGAAAGCTACGCGAGGCAGAGGCACGGTCGTCCCGCTCCTTTGTGCATCTACCGCGCATTAATTATTCGGCACCATTAAGCGAACCTAACCCAACTCGAGACTCGGGGGCCGTAGGAGGGAGGGCGAGAGAACGCGGACGCGCTTACTCCCGAGGTGCATCATCCTCGCGAGGCTGGGCCAGGTTGACAACGCGAAAGGGCATGTTCGAGACAAAATGCGGGAGGGATGGGAGACACGCGAAGGTGGTGGAAGAGCGAGAGAGAAAACCGAAAGGCATGGGGAGAGGGGGAGGACGCGCGTGGCGCGGATGTACCTTGATGTTCTGAGGTGGATCTTCGAAGGTCAGGAGCATGTAACGATCCCCGCGGCTCTCCGGCGATCTCTGTCGTACCTAGAAGAAGGATTATTTCATTTTATTTTATTTTTTCCAATTTCTGCTTCACACGCGCGCGATTCGTGTTACCCTCCTCATCACCGAGAAGGCTAGGTGGTCGAATGAAAGAGAGAGAGAACGAGAGAAAGAGACAGAGAGAGACGGAGAGAACGCAGAAAGGGAAGGCGAAAGAGACGGATATACTTCCCTCTTCTTTTCCCGTCTCCCTCCATCCCTCTGCATCCCGCACGACACGACGACGAGGACGGTGACTCCGCTCGGCGCGGTGCGGCGTGGCGTGGCGCGGCGCGGCGCATCGCATCGAAGCTGTGCTTCGCGACCTCCTGAGGGAGGCGTACCTTCACGAAGGTCTCCACGGCGCTCTTGGCGACGTCTAAGAGCGTGGGCCGACCGCCCAAATAAGCCCTCTGATTCATGGAGGCCGATGTGTCGATCAGAAATACTATTATGGTCATCTTCGGGGTGACGGTTACGGCAGCGGCGGTAGCGGTGACGGCGGCAACGATCACAGCGACGGTGACGGCGGTAGCGGCGGCGACGGCGACGACGACGGCAGCGGCGGTAGCGGTGGCGACGATGACGACAAGACCCGACTCGCGCGTCGTAACGTGCTCGTGCTCGTTTATTAACTGGCGACTTGGCGAGCACCGAGACGCGGCTCCCGTCGTGCTGGCCCGTCGGAACTAGCTAGTTAGGCGCCCTACGGCGGCGATGACGACGGCGACGGCGGTGGCGTGGAGCATAGCTGCCACGACCATTGAACGGCTCTGCGAGTGTGCTCTCCGAAAAACTTCTCTTTTATCGTAACGGCGCTCGCTTGGTCCGTTTCTCCCTCTCTCCCTCCCTCCCCCCTCTCTCTGTGTCTCTCTCTCTCTCTCTCTCTTTCGTTTGTACGTTTGCCGTGTCGCGCGTGTGTGTATATATACCCAATGAATACGTATGTCACGAGAGTATACGCGATCGCGGAGTACGAGGGTATAATCGCACTCGTGTGTGTGTGCGCGCGCGCGCAATCTCGCCTCTTCCACCGCCCCGGCGATCCCCGCGCGTCTCTTTCTCTTTAATGCGAGCCGCTATCTCCCTCACTTAACCTATCTCCCTCGTGCTCTGCGCGCTCGCCCCGATCGTCCGTCCTCGTCCCTCTCGGTGCCGCAGGTCGCGCCCTCTCGGTCGGTCGAATACACGTAACGACATAGACCCGTGCCACGTGATCGCGTCCAATACTCCGCCATTGGTCCCCCACTACCGCCGTGCGGCTCGCGTAGCGCGGCGGCTCTGCACTCTACCTGCAGCTACGGTGTTGCACCCGCGCGATGTTCCGTCCTCGTCGCGCCGGTGCCGCGCGGCTGCCTGCGTCGCCGCTCTGAGGGCGGACGGTGCGGAAGGTGCACGCGGGGACCTACTTCTCGGACCTTTTTTTTTCCGATCGACTTGTCGCATCAGCCGTGTAGCGTGTACACTTTGTAGCGCTTTGGGGAATACGATCGTCCGTGTTGTACGCGCCCTCGCGCGCGCGGCTGCCGCTTTTGCGCGACGCTTTCTTCGGGAGCGATATCGAAAGGACGATCGAACGACGTTGTGGGACGGACTAGCCAGTCGTTTTGATCACTCCGACCTACCGGCGGCCGCCGATATAAACATATCGGACGACGCTGCGTAGGTGGAAAAACATTCATATTGATTTTACAAACGCGTTGCACAAATCCATTGCGCGTCTACAATGCAAAAACAGCTTGGTAGTAGTAGTATAATAGCAACTTTAGTAGTTGCGTGTAATAGCGGTAAAACACGTTATTTATTTGTAAAAATACAATTAAAACTAAAAGTTAACCGTAGTCAGTTAGTTAAAATGTTAATTACAGTAAAAATACATTTCCCAGGATACGTTCCATTTATCGCTCATTCTTGATTAATATTTGCTAAACGAGGATGAAACGATTCTATCAACGTTGTGAGCGATAAATGGAACGCACCCATAGTAGCACATGTTGGTTTTTATACGTTTTCTGAATATCTCTAATGTTTTACGTCTAGGAAACATGAAACTTATATGAACCATCGTGTGCTATTGTTAGATTGTTAGATTTAGGATTAAAAGTAAGATTCATCGCCGAAGAGCGTCTCGAAGCGTCCGCGGTACCGCGTTGAAAGACCTCAGCGAAAGTGCAGCGGCTTTTAGAGCCACGGAGACGCATCCGATCTCGTCCAGATTCTTGTGAATCCCGTAGATTACGCCGGCCGTGAGGCAATCTCCGCAGCCGCTCACGCTGAGTATCTCGCCCGTGCTTTCCGCGCCGTCGACGGCGGGATACAATCGAGACGCGACCGGGGAATCGGCGATCAGTTCGCCGCGCTCATCGTAAAAGGGCTTGTCTGGCGAAGCTTTTCGGGTCACCTGCGAAATAGAAAGTTGACGAAATGTCGAAACCGTCATTCGTTGATTTAGGATGTCTGACACAATCGGGATACGAACCAATACTCCCTGCGCACCCAAAGTAGTAATGACAACCGGAATGTGCTCGACCAACTGCTCGGCTACGCTTTTCACAGTCGCCAGGTTCATATCTTCGGCGACGGGGATGTTGAGGCGCTCGGCTAGGACTTTCAGCTCGTTCCGATTGGGCGAGACGAAGTGCAACACATTTTTCCAATGTGACTCGACTTCGAATATCCTCGCTGCCTTCTGAACATCCGTGGGCTCGTACCAGACTATCGAGGAAAATTATCATGATGTCTTTATTCGTCCCATTCAATAAAAGTATTCTGAATCTACTTTGTTGTCGTCAAATTCTCAAGAATCTAATAAATGTGTTGATTTTTTTTTAGCGACAAAAAAGAAAGTACAGAAAGAGGCGGAAAGAAAGAAAAACTGGAAAGGATAAAAAGATCTCATCTTTCTCGCGTTAATTTTCTTGCCGGACACAAAAAAGTTCGCCAGCAAACCACAGAGAGAAGGGAGAAGGTCGTTGAAATTCCAAGGGTGGAGGGGATTACCCGGGACGAGTAACGCGCTCTAGCGCTCGCGCGTCGAGCTAAGGCTTCCTTCAAGAGGAAGTTTCATACTTGTGCGTCCCAGGCGGGTCACGGCGAAATACACACGTCGTTCAGCGAACGCGAGGAGTTACGTTTCTTTCCCGGCTGTCCTTCGTTACGTCCGCGTGACGATCGCGAGTGATGGGGAAGACGAGGACGGGCAAGGCCGCCGTCATATGCACGGCGGTGGCGTTCGTTCTGGTGGTGATCGCGTTCACCACACCCAACTGGCTGGAGACCGACGGAAAACTGGATAATCCGCAATTCGTTAAGATCGGTAAGATTATACAAAATTGGACGCTGAAAATTTGTGTATATATAGTCTACATTAAAAAAAAAAATTAAATTTTTGCATCTGTTGCAAAGTGTTATTAAATGTAAATGTTGTTACGCATATTAGAGTTGATCGTTAAAAAATGATTATTTTATTTATATTTTCCTATCAGAATCTTTTTTCTAAAATTCTCATGCAATGGCGATTGTATTGGAAAAGCTTCGTTTTTGGTGCATTCAGGACACTATTAGCGCTCTCAGCATCAGTTTATCTTCGTTATATTTTTAATGAGTAATGAAGGTAAACTGATGCTGAGAGCACTAATAGCGTCTCCCCAAACGCATCCATTGAAATGCATTTCTTTCTATTGTGTCCAGTTAGTAATTCATCTTCTCCTGATAACGTTATTAGAAGCACGAGATATTTAGAAGCGACAAAGCGATTGAGAAACAACGCTGTCTTTGCAGGTCTCTGGCAGGTGTGTTTCCAAGGATTCCAGGATCCGCGTCATCTTTACGACACCAGATTCTATGGCTGTTGGTGGGTGTTCGAGGAGGAGTATTACATCATACACGACATACTTCTGCCTGATTTCTTCGTCGCCACGCAGTTCTTCTTCACGTTGTGCATGACCCTGTTGCTGATAGGCAGTTTTCTGACCATTTTATATACCTGTTGCTCGCGTCAACATGACAAGTATCAGCTGCTCCTGTGGGCGACCGGCGGCAATTTAACATTGGCAGGCTTATGCGGCATTATATCGGTGATAATATTCGGTGCCAGAGGTGACGGACGGGACTGGATGCCCAATTGGGAGCACAACGATATCAGTTGGTCTTTCGCCTTGGCCGTCGTGGGCAGCGTTACCCTGATAGCCGCTGGTATTCTATTCTTGATTGAAGGGCGTAGACACAAGAAGAAGCAGGAGCGAATATTGAACGAGGAGCAGAAAACACATACGACCATTTAGCACATTTTTACATCGTAATCTAAGAAGGACAATCGGATACTCGCGATATTCATCGAATAATCGCGAAAGCACAAATTTTAACCATTGAATACATATCGCGGATAAATCTTTGAAGATTAATAATTTTATATTGTTACACATCTACTCATCGTAACTTTATATAAGATCTGTCGATATATTGTCTAAGGTATATTATTTTACGTAAACTAGAATAGATGGAGCCATTCTGCGATCATCTTTGCGTGGACAAAAAAGTTTGTTATATAAAATATCTTCTATGAAAAAAATGCGCGATTAGATCTTATATGTTGTAAGTGCATTAAATGTGTCTGCGTGGCGCACATATCTAAAAACAATCCGTCCATTTATCTGTATTTTTTTTAAAACGTTTTTAAATCGTAGATACAAACATGAACTAATTTTATACATGTACATAAATATTCTATAGATATATTAATGTTGCGAGAAATGAATTTTCCAATTGTATACCATATAGAGACGATAATAAAATAATTTTTCCTAATTGCTGACGTGTTGTCACTCATGGATATTCAGATTGCAGGTAACAATCCTCGAACGCGAATTAAATCAATTAAGTGTACCTCCGTGCATACGGTGACCCACTTTGTTCTCGCAAATTCATCGTGAATTATGAGATGCGGGTCTCTCGCGTGCACGCGATATCGCGAAGGAAAGTGTTCGTCGTTCGTGTGACCTAAATTATATAGATTCTATTCTAATCGACCGTGTTAAAAGAATCTTCCGCAGTTATGTCAGCCGCGGCCGGTAAATCGCGAATGCGTCACCATGAATAGCGCGACGAGATCTCGAGGTGACGCGTCCGCATCTTACGACGGAATTCCATTCAGCGGTGACTCGGTATCATCGCGGCATAATTTTCGTGATTCAGTCATAGGATGTACATACATCTCACATTTCTACGAATATTGTATACGGGTTTTTTTTCTTAAAAGAAAGACGGAATATAAACCCAGATAGGAAGCTTTTGTAATGCACAATTTTGTGCTGTAACAATTTTTACAATAATTACAGAATTAATTTCTGAAATCTGAAATATAATTGTGCTAAGATGATTCGCTCTAATTATATAATTATATAAGAATTTATTTCAGGCATCAATTTTTTAAAGATTGCTATATATGTGTTACAATAATTAAATTTAGAATTAATTATTTTAAAAGTTAGATTTAGACTTATTATACAATATATTATACATTATATTTTAAAATTTAAATGATGCTAAAATTTTTCTGCATGCGTTCTTATCTGGGAATAAAAATAGTTTGTAAGGAGGGCGGAAGTCACGTATCGAAAAGAAAAGAGAGTTCTTTCTCGTTAAAGAGTAATTTACATCCATTTCGGGTGATTTGTTGTTCTCGTTGGATATTTCAGGATAAAAACTGTCGCGTTTTAACTTTTTTGTTGCGTATTTTGCCGCGTGTGTGCGTGTGTGTATCTTAAAAAATGTATATACGTGTTTTCTGCTTCTTCAATCGCTTTGTATACGTTGTATACGTAAAATTATGAATTGAGTATTATTCTTGAGTTCCGCGTTGCGATTTATGGAGCATCTGAGGCAGACCTTAGACTTAGGAATGCATTTATTGCCGCGGTCTGCTTACGTCCTACAGGATCAAGGTTGGAATGCGATCATGAGGAGAGAAACGATACATGTAATAAAGATACGCGGTGACACATGCACCTTGACGGATGCAGGGCCGACAATAGAGGCAGATCATCGCGATTTTAGAATCTCGGAAAAGCTTGTTTCCTTTTCAGAGAAACGAACGTTTCCTTTTTCCATGTGCGCTAGGCAAATTTTGAATCATCGATTCATTAATCGATATCTTACATGGTTCACTTCATATCATAATTATCGCATTCTTCGCACAACTTGATCAACGCTGATTTCACATCCTTTACGATTTACTGTTTATATTTTAGGGCTCGATATAATAAAATTCATTGATTTTTTGTAGATTTCGCGAAAAAGGCGAAATTTTTCTATCCAAGAAAAATTCATTTTCTTGAAATGAAAGAGAGAGATCGCGCTTATTTTTTTTCTCGTAATATATACGAGCCAAATTTTACTCTCTAATTTTAAATTCGTCGATTTATTAATCGATTTATTTGTTGGCTCCCTTCATATCGTAATGTTTATAAAGAACAGCTGTTCTTTTTTTCTTTTTTTTCCATTGAAGCCGTGGAATCCCTCTTTGTGGACGGTCCTGCATGGATTCGTTACGTTTAACGCCCCGCTCGCAGTGGTGCAAGTTTCGAGCCGCTGGCACCGTACCACTACAAGCGCGCCGCCGTGTCCGTGTGCGCTCCGCGCTCGGCTCTGCTTCGGGTCTTAGAGACGAGCCGACGTATTATGTTCCGTTTCCCTTCCTCTTATTCAGCCACGAAAGCGACACGCGTGACGCGACGCGTTTCGCGTTTCTGTTACGCGTTGAATGCCTTTTTGCTATATAGATTTTATAGAATTATTTTCTCGTAATTCTCGTCAGTTGCTAAATGTATCTTAAATGCATTAAATGCTTTTGTACTGATTTTTTTTATATATTTAATATAAACGTCTTCGCAATAATTAATCGTTGTTGCAATATGACTTAAATACTACTGTAACATTGACATGTATAAAATATTTTCCTGTTTAATGTATAAAATAAAATAATAAATATAAATTAATAAATAATATACATTATATGTATATATGTCCTTAAATATTTTAAAAAGTTAAATATTTTAAAAGTTTATCTTTGTCGTGATCTTATATATTACTCATTAATGCTTAATATTACGTATTAACANTTTTTAAAATATTTAAGGACATATATACATATAATGTATATTATTTATTAATTTATATTTATTATTTTATTTTATACATTAAACAGGAAAATATTTTATACATGTCAATGTTACAGTAGTATTTAAGTCATATTGCAACAACGATTAATTATTGCGAAGACGTTTATATTAAATATATAAAAAAAATCAGTACAAAAGCATTTAATGCATTTAAGATACATTTAGCAACTGACGAGAATTACGAGAAAATAATTCTATAAAATCTATATAGCAAAAAGGCATTCAACGCGTAACAGAAACGCGAAACGCGTCGCGTCACGCGTGTCGCTTTCGTGGCTGAATAAGAGGAAGGGAAACGGAACATAATACGTCGGCTCGTCTCTAAGACCCGAAGCAGAGCCGAGCGCGGAGCGCACACGGACACGGCGGCGCGCTTGTAGTGGTACGGTGCCAGCGGCTCGAAACTTGCACCACTGCCCGCTCGTGGGATACTCGCGCAACTCGCGCGTGGCTCGAGGTGAAGCGCGCGTTAGGGTTAGGTTAGGTTAGAGCTCGGCCGTTCGCTCCGCCAATAACGCGGGTCGCTTGGGTGTGGTTATTAGTGCCGTGGGACCGTCAGGTAGTAATTGTGTTTCATGAGAGTATAGTTGACGCTGCGCACCCAGGCGGCCGGACGTGTCCCGTCTGACTTTCGCGATCGTCTCGGGAGCCACGCGGAACGGCGACATGAAGAAGAGGAGCCTGTCTGGCAACGTTGGCGTCGGCGTGTTCCTGGTGGCGTTCGTCTGCGTGTGCGTCGCGTTCGGTACGCCCTCCTGGTTGGTCAGCGACCCGCGGATCGTCGGGGCGCAGCTCGACCGACTCGGCCTGTGGCGGCATTGCTTCAGGTCACTGCCCAACCCCCAGGAGTCCGACGCGCCCAGGCGCTTCTTCGTCGGCTGCAGATGGGTCTACGACCCGTTCACCGCGGGCTACTCCGAGATCCGCGGCTTCCTATTGCCCCGTAAGTGCGTCATTCCCAACAACGAGATGAGGGAAACTATCAGGAGACATGGCAGTGCACGTTGAGACAGTCTCTATACCTGGAGTATCAAGTTGAATGGAAGGCATTATGGTTATATTTAAAAAACGCCTAAGCAGATGCAATTTTTAAAAGGCACAATCGACTGCTTGGCGATCCAATTATATAACAAGTGTTTTCACTTTTTTTCTATATTGCATATTAAGAGAGATTTTTTCAAATATATATGTTAAAATCAGATAAATTTTATTTGAGGAACGTCGTCTTTGTCTTCGTTATCTTCAAAGTAAATCTGTAATTTTTCCTTTGATTGTTTAAAGAGAAAGATGTGTTATTAGGAGGAACAATAAGGTGCCTTAGACCGTCGTTGAATTCAAATGTGTTGATAGCATAATGTTTAGTATTATTTCCGTGCCTTGTCACTTTGGATGGTTTCCAGTTATACTTTGTGCTCACGTGTTTTAATAATAGGCTAACAACTATGTGTTTAACGTAATGTCTTTTGTTACAGCATTTATGATAGCCACACAAGTGTTCTTCACGATATGCTTCCTGCTGAGTCTGATATCGTTCTTTCTGATATTGCTCTTCACTCTGTGCTGCGATCCAGAACGAAAGAAATATATCGAGCTGATAAGTATCATCGGTTTCTTGCTACTGGGTAGCGGTCTCAGCGGTTGTTTGGCGGTCATCATATTCGCCTGCCTTGGTAACGCGGATGGCTGGATGCCCGGACACGCGAACAATTATCTAGGATGGTCTTTCGCCCTAGGCGTCATAGGCAGTGTACTGATGTTGGTCGCGAGCGGCTTACTATTGGTGGAGGCAAACATACAACGAAAGAAACGAAACTACTTGAAAGAATCTCAAACACGTTTTCAACTCGAATCTCGCGCCTAGAACAAAGCCGTTTATAGGAATCGCGCATAAGCGCCTGTACTAAAAGTCTGTAGTATCCGTCCATGGTGCAACGTTTTATCATAGAACTTTTCTCTTTCCATAGAATGTACAAAAAAAAAACAGATCTGTATTAATTTAAGTTTAGAAAATACGTAAGTTTAATATTTTTGTATGATATTTTATATCTCTCTTTATATATAACATTACGTATATGGGATCATAATATTGTATGATAATATTGTTAACGATATATATGGGACGACATATAAGCGTCTTAAAACATTTGCAGAAAAATTCGTGAGTTAGATAATGTGTAAAAGGACCACTCTTTTTATTCAGAACAATAGTTCTTTTTTATTATAAAACTCGATCAGTCATGGGCTGTGATAAGAATAGTTTTAACAAATGTTAAATTTTTTTTAAGAACGATTTTCTTCTGGAAACATTTTGACTATATAATTCCTAAATATTTTGATTTTTGTTGTGCTATTCAATATCATGTTTATTCCGAGCAATACTTTCTCACTATTTTTTACTTTCGTGTATTTTCTCTCATTTCTCTCATATTTTCAATAACTTTGATATTTTACTTAAATTAACCACGTTTGAAACTTCTTATTTCTTGCATATGTTTTTTAGCTAAACTTTTTCTCTGAAAACGAAACAACACATTATTGTAACTTGTTGAACTTTATTGTCGTCAGAGATATGGTCATTTTTATGATTTTTGTGTGATTTTTTACAAATTTTTTAAATGTTTTAAGACGCGAATTATTGAAATATCTTGTATATTGTCTACATATCTACATATATATAAATATGTATATTATATTAAGTTTTACACACGAGATTTACGATAATCGCACAATGCAGCTACGCTTTCTAACATGTCTGAGGATAACTGAACGAGATTAATCGAGCATCGAAGTAAATTTTGTAATTCCGTCCGTTACCAAATAAAACTTCTAATACAAGAAACTTTGTTCTTTAGAGCCTATCAATTTCACTTAAATTTATACCTCTGGATTTCTAATAAATTACAGCAATAAGAAAATTTGAAACATACATAATTTGCTCGCGAATAAAAGACAGGCTGAAAAGTTCTGAACCATATTTTTCTTTGATGCCTAATGAAGGAGGTATTATTAAGTCTTCAATCAACAACAGTCTTTATAATTTGTAATCTATTCATGTAGCAAGTGGTAGCTGGAAGACAGTCTACATTATCAATAGACGGACAAGCTCCGTCTGTTGGTAAAGTACGTCTTTCTGTTGGTAGAATTGATAGCAATGGTGTTGGACGATTGGGTGTGTTGGGTGTGGCGAGAGTCTCGATAGAAAGCTTCGGTGACGAACGAAAACAATCGTAAACGAGGGCATTATACAAATCGATCGGTTTCGCGTTGGCCTTCCCAAGAGGTCATCATGACGGTGGACAAGCAAGAGTATCACAGGGCATCCAGTGAGTAATTGATTAGGTCAATCAGCAGAGTGTTTACCTGGAGTAACCTATACTAACGCTTCTTCGTTTTCATTGATAGATGCGGTCGTTTTTGGCGGAGGTCTCACATTTGTGGCGCTTTTTCTTCTAATGATGGCATTTATAAGGTAAATACACTTATTTCCATGCAACTATTATAAGCAACGCATCTCAAAATTAACTTGACGCGAAAGCAATGTTACTGATCCTCCAAACAACTTCCAGTCCGTATTGGATAGCATCGTATCAGGAAACGTTCAGCAACTTTAAGCACATGGGACTCTGGGAATATTGCTTCGAGCAATTCCGCTATCCCTACTATCAGTTCGACAAGCAATTTGACGGCTGCCACCATATATTTTCGCAAGAATATTATGTCATAAGAGAGTGGTTGCTGCCGGTATGGCTCATGATAGTACAGGCATTCGTCACGCTGGCCCTAATGCTCTCCATCGCTGCTTTTGTTGTAATCTCCCTGATCTGGATACGTTGGCCATTGAGATTTGTCCTGCATTACGAGTGGATGCTGTCGTCCGTCGCATTCATATGTGACGCAGTGGCCGGTAAGTGTAAG
The DNA here is from genome assembly GCA_021460005.1 of Tetramorium alpestre. NCBI lineage: Eukaryota > Metazoa > Arthropoda > Insecta > Hymenoptera > Formicidae > Tetramorium > Tetramorium alpestre. The sequence continues at coordinate 364,853 of JAJVSH010000052.1, forward strand.
AGTTAAAATTTAAGATAGGAGAGACACTGAAATGTTCTTTTTAACCCGGATGCTTTTTAATTACAGGCGCGTTTCTATTCCTGGCAGTTTCTATATTCGGCGGGCAATGCTGGCGTCGGGACTGGTTAATGTATCCGAATTTCAATCACTTGTCATGGTCATACGGTCTCGCGGTGATATCGTTCATGATCCATACGTTTGCCGCGTTCTTTCTCTATCTAGATGCGCGGACAGGATATAGACTGCGCAAAGAATCTCGTAATTTGGTGATGCAAATGCAACCGAATCCACAATCTCATCACGGCCCGCCGCGAAGCGGATACGTATAATGTAACACTAAGTCGCGTATTTTTCACGAAAAATTTAATCTGAGCGCAAAGCGCTTATCGTTACTTTTAATGAACAAACGAAAGATAGATCTGTCTTAAGAGAGTCTGTACACTATCAGTGTACGATTTTAATCCGTCCACTTATATTTGTTCATTAAAAATAATGGTAAGAACTTTATATGTATGTCTTACCGTTATTTTTAATAAATAGCTTCGAGTGTGAGAGTGGTCGACCGTAATCGGTAGGTCCCGGAATCAACTCTGACCCTTAGCCCACGTGTGCCTCAGTTGATTAGAGGTTGATTATTGATAAGAGGTTGATTAGAGAGTTGAAAGTTACAAGAGTATGAAACGAAAGGTATAAAGTAGGCAAGCGAGAACAAGTATCGGAATGTGGGGTCTATAGCTTACAATTAGAGCACTTGTCGGCAAGCGGAAGACCCAAATTCAAACCCTAGTCTCCGCGCACCGATATTTTTTCTCGTTTAGATCTCTACGTGGCGTTTCTTAATAACAACTTCCCAGAAAGTACACTTCTATTCTTCATTTGGATAAAATCTTCTCTCAACCTAATTAACTTATACTCAAATTTTTTTTAAGCTAATTCGCATATGTGAATAATTTTATGTGAATAATCTCCGTCCAATGTTATATTCACGCATGCATACGATTTTTTTTATATCACGATTTTTATATATATATTTTATAAATATTATATAATGTGTATAATAGAATTATATCATTTGACTTACAAATATATAAGAAATTAATGAATTAAGTAATATACGTTTTCGTGAACAAGAAGATGATAAATTACTGGAGATATTTTTATTTACCTGGAATGTTCGCTTGCGATGCAATATCGAACATGCAGCGCATGGTGTCCAATTCGAGATTTGCGTCGAAAATGATGAGACTGGCTTCTTTAAGATGCGACTGATACTCCTTTATTAACTTCGGAGTAATCGCAACGAAGGATTCCATTTCGCTGACGCAGAAGTGGCATTCACCGTTAACGTCCAGTACCACTGTAAATCTGTAATATTAATAATAATATTATAATAATATAATAATATAATTATATTGAAATACGAACGAATTTGTTATTCAGATATCTGGATAATCAATTCATCAAATTATTGAAAATCGGATATTTGAGCTATTTTGACAATTTAAATCTGAAGAGAGACAAATCTGAATTAAATTGAAATTCAAATTATTCTATTATAGAAACTAATTGATTAATAATTAAGTAATTAGAACGTATCTAATGTTCCTATTTCTTCCTAGGTTTTCTTAGCTAGTTCTGAAAGTGTTCTCCTTACTAAAAAATATCGTTACAATCATAAGAAACTGTCTCTAAGAATGTATATATCAATATTTATAAATTTATGACATAATGTATAACAGTCTTGTTATACATTATTCGACGGATTATTGGACAAGGTTTTTGACGTTTTCGACGAAACGGTGAGATTCACTACTCGTACCTCGCGGTGTCCACGTCCGACATGCATTTCACTGTCTCGCTTCCGGCTCCTAGGCTCTCGAGAATGACCTTCCCGTGCTCATCGTCGCCAACGACGGATATCAAGCGCGTGTTCTCCAAGCCAAACTTGAGCAGCGCGTCGGCGACGTTCCGACCGACTCCACCGCAACTGCGTCTACTTTGCCCGGTGTGCGTTCTACCGTCATTCTGGAAGTAAATCGCTCCCTTCAGGATCATTCGGAATTCAATTTAAATTCTGCGGATCAATTGACTTTTCCCGCGAGAGTTATATTTTCTAGATGGCGAAGGAGAAAAATAAAAAAAAAGTACATAGATTAGAATCATAAGTCTTTTTCACAAGAGCGCGTTGTGAAAAGACCGAATCTAGCGAAAATCTAGCTCTCAGCTATAAGGGGTGCTTACTTTGCGCGCCCGCTTTTCTCCGTTTGTTTGTAAAGATTCAATTACACGTCGAGCATTCGCTGCGGGGTCGTACGGTTGAGAGCCGGATACTTAAGGGAAAGACACCAAGATCCTCCCCTGTGATATTCAAGTCGGTATATAGCGTTTTACCCCTTCCGTCCCGTTCGTCTCATCCCTATATTTTTAATGTACGGTATAGTCGATGCCTACGTATCTCTGTTCTATACTCTCTCTTTCCCTCTCTCTGTCTCTTTTGTGCTTCCACCGCGTCTGGTGGTAACATACAGCTGAACATTTTTATCTCTCCATCTCTTCCTTCCACCTCGACTCTATTTCTACGTATTCAGCGCTGTGCTTGGGGCTGCGCGCACCCTTCCGCGAGCGAGGCCTCATCAGTCAGACCTATTTCTCAGCGACGACGGTGCTCCATTTCGATTTTGGCAAAATAAGGCCAGTCCCTGCCCATTCGTAGAGTGAAATAGTGATATTGGAATAGGAGTTTATCCCCCGTGACAGCTCGAGCCAGCGGTCGTTCGTGATAGATCGAAGCGGAGCCCACTTCGCCCACTTCCGATCGTCCGTCCTTGCATTACTCCCTTCGCGTGTCTTCCCACTATCTATCAGTCTGCCTTGCGAGCTGCGACGGCGGTGGCAGAGCTTTCTCGATCCTTGAGCCAGTCCGGTTGCCTATCTCGGGCGCTGTTCCCGGTGACTACCCCCGCGGTCTACGTACTCCCAGGTGCCGCGTGTTCTCCGCGTTGACAGGATAGAGGGAGAGAGAAAGAGAGAGAGACTGCAAGATAGACAAGATAGATATAGGTAAAGAGAGCCGTGCGTGTCCGCCTAGAACATCGTCCCATGCGTCGGGCGCGCGGGGCGAGAAGCGTCGGGCGTCGTGGCCGCGGCGTCGCGACGACGGCGGCGGCGACGACGACGACGACGACGACGACGACGACGACGCTCGGTCGCGCGCACGAGCTCTCGACTCTGCGTGATCCGTGGCAGTGAGAGGCAGCGCGTCGCGTCGCATCGCGTCGCGCCGCTCCACGAAGCGCGTCGTGCGAGCGACATGCGCTACGGCTGGCGACGGCCTTGTCAAGTGTCAACTGTGACCAGGAGGACGGGGACGAGGCCGAGGCCGAGGCCGAGGACGAAAACGAGGACGTCGACGGGAACCAGAACTACGGGGACCTGGCTGACGCCGGCAACGAGGAAGCCGAGAACGAAGGCGTGGACGTCGAGGTGGTGCTACTGAGAGCGCTGTCGCCGACTACGGGGAACGCATGAAGGAAAAGCGATTGGCATGAACGACGACGTCGTGGACGACGTTGCCGAGGAGGACTCTCGCGGCGATGCCCGTGAAGGAAGTGCTACGGGCACCACGACGACGACGAAGACGACGACGCCCGCGTTCCTCGTGCGCACCCCGACTGACGTACGGTCGACCAGACTGACGACACCCGGCTGCAGCGGTCCCGCAGCAGTCCCGGCAAACGAAATCGCACCTCCACGATCCGCGTGCACGTAAGCTGCCGATCAGGCGAAATCTGCGTCATCAGAAGACGCGATTACTCAAGCAATCTCCGCGATCCTCCGAGGAAGATTTTCCCCAAGATTTCTCGCTTCTCCGAGTGTTTCGCGTCTGTGCAAAGTAGTCGGGGACAGAGAGAAGTCTGATCGGGCCATCGGGATTGCTTTCCTCAAAAGAAAGGACTCTCTTTCTCTTCCTGAGAATCTTCCCTGAAGAGAAGATTCCTAAAGGACAAGATTACGAAGACCGAGATCTTACTTCGCAAGAGAAAGGACGCTCCTTGACATCGCGTGTGCCTTTCGTCCGGACGAGTTCTACGCAGAGGTATCTAATAAGTTGGATCAGCGCGAACGGTGTCATCTTTTCGCGAAACAGCAATCTCTTCCTTTCCCCCTTTCCTTCCCACCGCCTTCCGCGAAGAGACCGTTCGCTATTGCATCAAAAAAAACCTTGGTGCATCGGGATGCTGCTCGAGGAGAACGAGTTGAAGCGTGTCCGAGGATGCCACGCGTTGCGTCCAACACGATTGTGCGGTCGTGCAGGGCCCGCGAACCAAGTTGGCGTGACGCGTAACGGTGTGCGGTATTCTCCGTTGTTGCATGCGGCGAAAATAGGACGAAGCGTAATGAGCGACGATTGCAAACATCAATCTTCCTCTCGATCTTCCCGAAATTCCTTCGGGAAGGTCGAGAGGAAGATTGCATAACGCCACGTTCCCTCCCTACATTTATTGCCACCTTCTAGTCCTCCTACCCCTTCTCTTGCACGCGCGCGCGCGCGCGCGCATGCTCGCGCGGCCGCATCTCCTTGTCGTCCTTTTTCTCTTTCTAGCTTTTCGCGCCTCTTCTTCGGGGATATGTCACTTCGTATCGATATCTAATTAAAGGCCGTCCGACAATCTTTTTTTATCTTTGCCTGTCCTCGCTCGGCAAGGCGTGCGGTTGCACTTCGTCCCCACATCCCTCGCTCCGGCATCCGGCGTCGGGAAAGGATCGCACGCGGTACGTCGCGCGACATCGATCCGCGCGCACCTCTTCTCTCTTTCTCTCTCTCTCTCTCTTATTCTCCTTTTTTTCCTGACCGCGGGATTATGTAAAGCAGGCAGTACTGGACGCCGGCCAGGACGTTGACTGTTCGTCTTTGTGACGTTGGAAATTGTTTCTCCGTTAGGACGAAAAGAGGTAAACCGCGCGCCGTCGACGTCTCTCTCTTTTTCCTTCTCTCTCTCTCCTTTCTCTCATTTTCTCCCATACGCGTTCCTCGTGTCGTGTGTCGGTGTGCAGCGCGCGCTAACGCGCAGGGTTTAAACGATCGATGGGCCCTTGCCGCTCTCTCGCTCTTCCGTGTTTTCATTACAATGCGCCACTCGCATATACTCGTGGCGGCCTGCCTGCCTGCTTGTCTGCATGCATGCATGCAATGCGAGTGCCGATGCACGGAAACGGGAGCACGCTTTGGCGCATCGCCCTGGCCGAACCGACGTCGACGATGCATGCCTCGGTGTTTGCAACCATGACGGGACGATCCGTGTATAGATAATCTTATAATCTTTAGAGAAATCTGTTATTTCGTAATACGAAGACAGTGATTTTCCGCTTTCTCTTTTTTGTACATTGCCTCCGCTTCCATAAATTATCTTTCCGGTATTTCATCCCTCTTGTTAATTCCTATTTCCTCGCAGTTGTATACATATATGTCTTTTCGCATTCGTCAGATAGGTTGTCTCTGCGGTTCTTCCTCGATGGTTCGCCGAGCCGGCGACGCTTCGTGCCGATACACTCACTCAGGCGCATATCCTCTCTCTATCTCGCACGATTTATCTCTGTCCCTCCTCGGAGAAGCTACATAGAGCTAGGCGGTGGAGGATCGATAAATAGAATCGCCTATCGCACGCTACAACTGTCAGAAAGAAATACAATCCGCCGAGCCGCACGCTAGCCTTCTCCCGTTGTTAGCTTCGACTTGGAAATGCACGCATGTTGAATTCCGTTGAATTCCCACGACCCTGCGTTTCCGTTAGATCGAGAGAGGACGAACAAGTAGGGAGAATATTGAATCGTGATGAAGAAGTAGAGGATCCGAGATCGAAAGTTAAATTGTATCATTTTTGGATCCTAAAAGTTTTCAAAAGAACGAGTAGCATGGTAGATCAGAGGATATATGTATGTCTATTAAAAATATGTCTCTCACACCTTTTCCATACATTTGTTTTGCCGTAGGAGGATCGTCCGTCGTTCCGGTTGCCGGAACACCGCCGAAGACCGCCATCGCGGTGCTCAACGGTGCACGACGACAGGTGCGCGTGACACGAGGAGGACAACCATGAACGTTAGCACGAACGACCTTCCGGTGCGGCGATGCAGCACGACGTGCCTCGCGTGACTCGCGCCGGTCATGAGTAGAAAGGATTCGGCTTCCTCCTTCGCCACCACCTCCCTCGCGTGAGTACCGCGGCGGCGGCCACCACCAACGGTGCAACGCGCTGGCCCGTCTCTCCTATTCAACCCCCCGCGTCCGCGGGGCACAATCCTTACGACGAGGACACGCACACCAGGGTGGCACGATAGTATGACGGTGATGCTGCTGCAACGTTCAGTCACCCCGCAGTCGACGCACAGCCAAAAGACAGCGACGAAGGACTGCAGCGCGAAGCCGCCCTTTCTCTTTCTGCTGGACGACCGTGAGGAGCATCGGCATTCGACCGATACTAACACCACGACCACTACAAACAACAACAACAATAACAATAATAATAACAATAACAATAATAACGTCAACAATAATAACGTCTTCAAGAGAGGCGCCCAGAGGAGCAATAGCCGCGATCACGTCGCCGACGAGGCGCCGTCGTCGGTGACGTCCCAACGACTCGCCGGCGGTGGTCAGGACGTCGCGATGCGATATTACCGCCTCTGGATCTACGCCTGTAATTTGGTGCTGTTTGGTAGCGCGATCGGCTTTGCCGCCGCGGTGTCGCAGACCCTCCTCTTCACCGGCGATCCACGTCGGCACGTGGTGCCGGGTGTACCCCGCGTCTACGACCCTACCGCGCTCTACGGCTATCTGGCATTGACGGCACAACTAGGCCTGGTGCAGCTGCTCGGTTGCATCGCTGCTAGGCGACTCAGCGCCCGGCTCCTCCACATTTACTGGATATTACTGCTGATACTATTGTTTGGCGACGCCGTGGTTGGCGTCGCCTGGATCTTCCGCTTCGAGAAAATGCGCGCCGATCTTAGGCCCACGCTCAGGCTGCGTTTGCAGGTGTACCTTCCTTTGGTTCAATAGAGCTTCTGGTCCGCTCGTAGGCGCGTTGCATCACGTCAGAAAAAACGATAAGCTTTTTCTCTCGCTCCGTGTATCGAAATAGATTTAAATTTCTTGCACATTGAAAATCGTATTCGATAGAATAGATTCATGAGATGAAAAACTCTTTCTCTTCGGTTCGTGGACTAAACAGCTATATATAAAGTTGTATTTTCACTCTCACTACAAGAGATTTTCATGCGCGAGTGATTGTATGAAAACTGATTTGTGTCGCTGTATAGAGCGATAGAAGTATCAGTTCATACGACTTTTCGCTTCTTTCGCGACCGAGAGCGAAGGACCATGATCCGGTTTTCGTTTCTGATTTAACGAATATCGTGTCGTGCCTAAAAGTGACGATTTCTCGCAGGTGGACTACGGTAAGGATCCGCGATTCAGCGAGCAGTGGGACCGACTTCAGCGGGAGTTTACGTGCTGCGGAGTGACCGGGCCCAGGGATTTTGAACCCAACTGGCCACCGACCTGCTGCGGGCCCAGTTTAAACGCGAGCGATCCCTGTCCGCAACCGCATCAGCGCGGCTGCGAGGAGACGCTCGTACGCTGGCTCAGGAAGACGGCCGACCTGCTATTCGTCCTGGGCTTCTGTGTGATCGCCTTCGCCAAGCTCTGCTTCCTCGGAATCCTGCGTTACGAGATACGGGAGATGATACAGAAGATACGATTGCTGAGGGAACCGCCGCCGCCGGCCACGCCGTTCGCGCAACCGCCCTTTTCCCAGATGCTGCCGGAAATGGCCAACAACGGCAGTATCACGAGACGCACAACGTTGCCCAATGCGATGACACCTTCCGGTACGTTCCAGTTTTACGTAATTCCTGCTTGTGACAATATTTTCGAATCCGACATCGATCAGTCCAGACCAGTTAATTCCGAAGTTCCGCATTATCCAGTTTCGTTATTAGCATCATAAAAAAAATTGCTACATCAGTAAAGCAGTGATTTTAAGTTACAAATAACTTGAATACACAGATATTAACTTCTTTTTATCTGTGTATTGAAGTATCAAGTATCAGTAAGAGTATCTACGGGATAAATGTGGAAGATTAATGACAATTTCACTAGAGATAGCAAAAAGAATTCAATGTTTTGGAGAAAGGGAAAAAAAGGACTATATGTTATTCTTATCTTCAGGCAACGCGTCGCTGTTGCTGCAGTCGGATGAGTGCAATACCGGCCGGCATCCGCTGTTGGCGAACACGTTGCAGGATGGCGGAGCCGACAGCGACACAAACAGTCACTGCGCGCTGATACTCGAGGAGACGACGCCCACCTCGGCGAACAACCACAACAGCTGCGCGGCCGGCGGCGGCCGTGAGAAAAGCAACGGTAACAACAACTACGAGATGCGTGAGTTTAACCGTAGGCTGCTGCTATCGAACGGCACCAGCCCGGGCGCGGGCATGACCGTGACGAGCGGCCAGAGCAGACGCACCTGACTATGGAGATGGTGGCGAAGCACCTCGAACCGTTTTCTCTACAGGAGCAATCGGCGGCGCGCCGACATACCGCTGTACAAGTAGAGGAACGACAACCCTCTCTGTCAGACGTTTCAGTTTCTTTTTTAAGAGAGTAACACATACACACCCGGCGAGCTACTGGCAGACGCAAGTCCAATGGACGGCGCGATACACGCGAGGGAACGCCGCCGTCGTCGTCGTCGTCGTATCGAGATCTGCGAAAGTGAAGAGGTTGAGGGTTGACAACCGCTGCTCAGCACGTCTCCTATAGTCTCACCCCCACCTCTCACCCTCGAAGTATTATCGCCGATTCGCGATAGTGCGCGCTTGACATCGAGGGAAGACACCGCGGCGACGGACGGCGTTAGATGGTGAGACATGCGAGAGACCAAGCATTCACGAATCGATATCACGGTGGGACTATACAGTCATTAACGAAAGAACCAAATCAAAACATATACAATAGTGCGAAAGAGAAAAAAACTGTCTCCGTTTTGTAAAGCGAAACTCACGAAGGGGCGTTCAAAGTTCACGTAGACAGATCGCGGCACGAGATTCGAGGGGCAAAACTTCCCCCGATCGTCTCGCGCGATCCGGGGATGAAAGAAAGAAAAGAAAAAAAAGAAACGGAGGAGAGCGCGATCAGAGAGGCTGGAACTTGTCGTTGCCCTATGATTCCTTAAAACGAGCGGCGAGCAACTCACCCCGCGTGAAAGACAGTTCGAAGAAACCATTCTATTTACGGCCCGTATTCTCGTAGTCGTATGCTAATTTCGTCATCGTCGACGTCGAGCTGTAGAGGGTAGTTGCACGCTAATTTTAAATGACCGTTAGAAACCACTTTCTTTAGTCTCCTGACTTTTACAGAATTAATCCGCCGCTTTTCCACGTGAGCTTTCGCTGTGTGTTTGTGTGCGCGCGCGCCCAACTCGACGGCGGGTTGCTCATTAACCGCCCCCCCGGGGCAACTCCTCGCAAGCGTACACCTTAACATACATGCCTTTCCGTCCTCGCATGGCCGGTGTATCGTAGCATAACTACTTTTGCAGATTTATTTTTAGCCGTGAAACTTTCTTGCGTTACCCATATCCGAATAAAACCGTCGTCATCGATCGTGCCATCAGCGTATACGGGATATCGTCCGTCGTGCCGTTTCTCATAGTGAAGATAACGTTCAATTCAACCAGTAGTATGTCACAGTCGAGGATAACTATCGTCGCCTATAAATGACACACGAAGCTCTTGTTCCCGTTGGATCTCCGCGTTGGATTGTCTCTGGACCCGACAGTTCTGTTAATTAAACAGTTCGAGTTAATTAAAGACTCTGAGCTAGTAATCGGATATACTTCTTGGATCGCGTTTCTGTCTGGCAAAGCGTTATCTTGATGTTACAGAGAGATCTAGTTTCTTTCTATTTTATGTAACGCAAAGATCTCTTTCTTTCTCTTAAAGATCTTATAGACATTTCTTTCGAAACCACACATTACGTGCGTTAGAATATTATTATATTGCTATCAAATCAATAGAAGTTAATCGTGAAGTCGCGACGTTTTTGCAACTGCTGGAAGAACAGTTACGATTTAAGACTCGTTAACAAACTTTTGTCCAACTTTAGGAAACTTGGGACTATATCTTTGCGACTTTTGTCCAACTTTAGGAAACTTGGGACTATATCTTTGCGACTTCACGTGTTCTCTTAATAATGCAGACAACCTGTGTATCTGTTCAGACGAGCGAACTGTGCTTCACGGAAACATTACCAGTCTAACCAGCTATCGAATCTCACGATTGTATTCTCATCAAGTTCTGTAACAATCCTTAGACCTTTAGAGATAATTACGCGATAGTTACGAGGGAATATTGTGAGATACTACTGCCAAATTGATTCTCCTTCCCTTCTCCGACAAAATGGATGTTCATTTAGATGACTCACCCGGTCCCCTAGCTTCCTCACACAACAAAGAACAAAAGAACGAGGAGATGAGAGGGAAAGAGAGATTTCCGATGTAGGCGACGATTAAATGATTCCTAACCGCTTTTACATATACATACATCTAAAAGATACGCGTCGCGCAAGTAGCTTGTACCGAAATGTTCCCTGTAACTGGACCATCATTGGATTAAAATAAGCGCAGACCGGAGTTATTTCACTCAATGTTTTAAACTGTTTTTCTTTCTTTTATTATTTTCGTACGCCTCACACGCCTCTCCAGTGTCCCAATAATGGAGATCCGTCTTGTAACCAACAAGAACATAGCGTAACACTCGAATAAAAATTGGCTTCCTAGCTAGGATTAAAGGAATCTTAGGGTTATACATTTAATGGGGATGCAATGATAAACGGATTCAAATACCATAGTAGGCTGTATATACCGGCATATGATAGATAATAAGGGTCGATCGTCTGCTTAAGGAGAAACTGAGATATTATCTGTTAATTGTTCGAACGCACGTCTCCGTCGATGTTAAAATGGAACGCTTTACGTTGATCCTATCTGTCGCAGTTGAATTTACGTGTCTCGAAAATCTGGCGTTTCACATGTCCAAGTATAATTACACTAGTCTGGAAAACAGGGTAATTATTAATCTCAAACAGTTGCCTGACTATCCTTGGGCCACTATTAGCGAACTAGAATATTTGTGCGTTGTCGCCAAGTGAGATAATTGATTCTTTTCGTTCTTCCCAGAATAAAAAAAAAAAAAAAAAAGAGAGATTCTTTCGCCGACAACGCGCAAATCCGATCATTCTTTCTTAATCAGACCATCGAATTATTGTTGAATGTAATAATAATGTGAAAGCTTACACCTCGCAGACACACAGCCTCTGCCACTAAATGTATATAAAGATGTTATATACAGAAGATAGAGAGAGACTAACCGTTTTTTAATTAATTAGTCGAAAGAAAATACGTTCGGGATGAAAAAAAAAAGATACGCGAAAACTATATCACACTCCGGAGAAACGAGATACCTGATTTTGCTTCGGTTGTATTAATGTACTATTTACTAGAAAGAAACAAAAAAAAAACGAGCGAAAGATTTTAGGCATTTATATTTTATTTGGGCGATATTTCCTGATGTTATACAACCACACTGCAAGAAAGACTTCAAAGTTCAAACGAGCGTAGCGATTTGTAACGGATTGGTATTTAAATGTAATATACAAATTGAAGTGGAAGACGGGGAGCTTTGAATAGTGCCTGCTTAAAACCCAATTTATTATACATATATCTCAAACTAGGTATGATCGAACAATTAGCCGTTTGCGGCATTGCACGTCGGATCCGAATCCGGCAGATCGGTCAACAGGAGGTTGGCAGTTTCTACAAAAATGCGATCTTTCTTTGACCGAGACAAATGAGTAGTAGATACGAGTTTATACATCCTGTGCATCATCTTTTCTATTATTGAATGATATTAAACAATATCAGCTGAGGAGAGATCTATTTAAATGTTATTGAATGTTAACCAAGATATCTAACGATTAAAGATATGTTCGCACAAATAATATAAAGACCGATTTTCCGCTTAACCGCGCGGCCCCTTGACCAAGCGATCCGCTTCCGCCACGTGTGCGATGTCGCAAACGAGACGTTTCATAGAGTGATAGCGCGATATTGGAAGAAGAGTATGCACACTTAAAAGCTTTGATTACCTTAATATTGTATAAAGACGACACACAAGCGACGAAAAGAAAAAAAAAAGAGTGTATCTGAAGACTGTTAGCAAAGAAGGGCGAACACGAGATAATTAACACGTAGTTACAAGCTACAATCGAGCTCAATAGCGCGTTTATTTATATTGGTGAACCTTTCATAATATCGTATCGACAAGCTTGCGTCTGTATTTAATTTACGTTACGGAGATACGCCGTCGGATTACAACCGGCCGTATTTCATAGGTTTGCTATTCTATAAAGCGTTTGTTAACATACACCCATACTCTTCCCCTATTCTACGCGAGAGATTTCCCATTATTTGATATTATTAAATGTACATAAAAAAGAAAAAAAGGTGGTAATTGTATATAAATACTGTTACTGTTCTACAAACTATATTATGTAATATGAATATATAAGAAAAAATTGGTTATTTAGTATAACTTGATTGTGAGATTTTTGACTTACGTTTATTTCGGGCTCCTTCACTTGCAGTACAGTGTCCAGGACTGACCCGCCGATCACTACCTGAATAAGACGTCAGCATAAGTACTTTACGTAAAGATAGTGGAATGACTTATTCAATGCTGTGTCAGCCTTGAACGTTACGATAAAGCATATCGATAAAGTAACTCTTCAACTCGCCTCTTAATGCTAGTCAAGTTTATTTTTAAGATTGTTAATTTTATGTTTCTTTCGAACTTACCGGTTTTTGCTTTGATATTATCGATCGTACGGAAGCCGGTCTTACATGGGCTATCTGAGATCTTTCGCGGAGATTCAAGGCGATTTTGGCCGCGACCTTAGCATTATTTTCTATGAGAGCTATATCTGTAAAATGATCATAAGGTAAACGTCTTAAAAATAACTGCATTTTATCGTATTTTATATTGCATTCTATTAGTCTCTATTTACTCACTCGCTTCGAGAGACTGACCACGCGTGATCTTGTTGAGTTCGCTTAAAAGGAATGGTGTAACTTGCTTGCCCGTTATCCGCATAGAACTAGCTTTCTTTAAAGCCTCAGCAATAGCGGCATCCACAACGCTAGGCTGCAATGCATATTTTTCAGGGATAGGGATTGTAAATAATATCCCCGTATTAATTCCCAGTACTCCTTGCGTCTCCATAATACCAGCTGCTTCCTTGGCATTGGAGACTCTGCATGGCGCTTTTATTTTGTCCGAAGTTTCGGTACAGTAGAAAGCTGGAAATTCTGGCGTGTCGCCTATTTTTACGACTGGTACTCCCTGAGTTTCCTGCGAGCATAAAAGCCATAGTATTTCTATGTCAATTTCTGGAAAACAAAGCGAACGTTAATGATTTATACAAGTCATGGAAACGACTGTATATTCGTATATCTACCAAATACTCCAAAGTTTTGCCGATGTCCAGGATAGATTTTATGCCGGAACAGACAACTGCCACCGGCGTGCGTCCGAGTTCAATCAGATCCGCGCTGATGTCAAGAGTGAGTTCAGCTCCCCTGTGAACACCGCCGATACCACCTGTTGCCATTATTGGAATACCAGCTGCGTATGCAATTAACATCGTTCCACTGACTGTTGTACCACCGTTCAATCCGCGCGAGAGAATGAAAGAAATATCTCTGCGTGAACATTTCATGGTCCTCATAGAATCAGCTTTCGATAAGGTCTCCAATTGCTCGTTGTTCAAGCCTACGTATATCTTGCCATCTATGATTCCTATCGTCGCAGGTACGACACCCTGAAATAAATAAAAAATTTTCATTGCTGTTATCTAATCGTGATAGATCAATTTCACTGTGTCGATTACACAATTTGCAATATATTCAATAATAACTTAGAAAATTATCCAATGACAATTTGAGTAACATGCTCGTTTTATTGATAAACAAGAGGACTTTTTGACTGTAAATACTGTACTCGTAAATTTCTGTTTGTTACTTTCGAGCCTGGAAGAATAGGAAGAAAGAATATCGTCAAGAGATATACAAACTTGCTTTCTGATCGCATCCTCGACTCTCAGCGCGGTGTTCAAGTTATCGGGATACGGCATGCCGTGTGTGATGATCGTCGATTCCAGTGCCACGATGGGTAGATCGTGTTTCCGGGCCGCTGCAACATCGGGCCCGTAAACCAACAGGTCCCGGCCGGCGATCGATCTCCGATGGATCGCCGGCACGCCGGATCTCCTCCATAGTTTTGCCGCGAGATCGCTCAACCGGGCTCGGTGCATATCCGAGATGAGAACGGACGAATGATACGATACAAAATATTTTCGGTGCGAGTTGTCTTAACTCTTAGATAAGGCGGATGTATGGGCTATCGCGATAACTAAATGTTATTCGAATCGAGATAAAAGGCACCGGTTGAGCGTGAGTGCCGACATGCTGCGAGCGAGCAGCACTCCCATCGTTTCAATGCCGTGCTGTTTATTGCGTCGTATTATGGATCTTTATTTTTCTTCCATTTTTCTCTTTGACGAAATCAATAAAGATCCTTAGCCGATATCGATCTTTAATCTCGATTGCCTCATCGGCAACTACAGGACTGTTCCTTGCAGCTGCACCGTCGTATATCTTCTGCGCCTAAAATGAAATGGGTTTGACGTTGGGGATAAAAAGAGGGAAACGGAGGGTAAAGTTTGAAAGATTCAACAAACGAACTTCCTACAAACTTCTTCCTCTTTCTCTTCTCAACATCAAATAGATTTTCGGTGATTTCCGGCTCGAAGAGTTAAAATATCACGATTTAATTTTTATGATGAGGATAGAGGAGTTGCAAACTCGATATCACGTCACGTTACGTTCTACCGCGTGAAGTTGCCTCAAGTACGAGGGTCAAGCGCGCGCGCGTGCGCACGCGTGTCCAGACATTCATGCGTTGCGGCTCGGCACTGACCATCAGCGGCTGACGTCGACGGCTCTGCATTTTTGACACGTGTAGAGAATTGAATGTTAGGTTAGGAGATGCGTGACAAGAAGAGCTTCATCTTGGCTGTGTCCGATAGCCGCTAACGCCCCTGGTGCAGGCTAGTTGGCATGTTAAAGACTCCAAAAAGAAAAAAAAACAAGAGTCGGAAACGCTGTCCAGTTCAGGTATAACAATTTGATCTGCATTTGCACCGAACTTCACCTCCACGAGCCTCGCTACGCGTCTCCTCCAGTGATTGCCCAGTGAGAAATAGTTGATCGAATCGATATCGATTCGATGTCTTTTGCGTCGAAAAGGCATCACGTCGATCAATTCGATGTCGATTCGATATCTTTTTTCACTGGCTGTTTAGTGCTGTTTAGTCCGTCGAGCGCTGAAATCGCGGAAGAAGCTCGCCTCAAATTTAATCTCGTTATTCTAAAACAAGGTCTTGTTGACTTCTAAAATAACTGTTGTACAGTTGAATTAATCGAAAACAATTTCGAATTTCTTTAACCAATAGGTTAATGACGCACGAATCTAGACATGAGAATATGCGATTTCGAGTCTCAAATGCACGAAATTTCATACGGAAGACGGTTTCAGCATCAAATGTATATTCTTCCTCAAATGTATATTCCAGTATAAGAAATTTGTTTTTTGTTTAATCGTAAAAAAATTTTCATTTCTAAATAACTTTGACTAAATTTTGATTAATTTAATCGACAATTATCAATATCTGTTCTGTTTTATTTATTACTGGATAAAAATTATTTTTTATTATTTAACATATCTACTTTGTTTTTTTTTAATATGTAGATGAAAAGATTAAACTTAAAGAGATAACAAATCGTATAGTTAGAAATATTGCTTTAAGCGATTATGCTAGTTGAATTAATCGCCGATTAAGTAAATTGGAATTTGATCGAAGTTACCCTAAATTGTTTTGCCCATATCCATTTCTACCAATTTAGATTAACTTTAATCTCGGTTTAACTTACTTTTTATCTCTTTCTAGTTCCAAGAATTAGAAAAGGATAAAAAGTAAGTTAAACTGAGATTAAAGTTAATCTGCGTTGGTAAAAATGGACATTAGAAAAGTTACATACATCGCGACGAAGTATTGAAGCAAGCAACAGCGTTCACGTATAATCTTCCAAAAACGAATGATCTTTCAAATCTGTTCTCCAAGTATGTAATTACTGAACTGTGATCTATGCAGAAATAATATTGATTCAACCAATATCGTTCGTTGGACGCTCGTTATCTCGCAATTCTCGGAAGGTAAGATAAGTACGAGAAAAATATAGCGTATCTGACGAAAAAGTCTCAGCAATCGCGCGTCGCATCGCGGCGTAGATAAATGTCGTGAATACTAATATGCGTATGCATCTCTCATCCGCGAACCGCGCATGCTAATTCATTATTTACGTATTGCGACGATCCTATCGATTTGACGTCAATTTTCGGGAAGCGGATTTCGCACACGAGTATCGACATATTTCCCAATATGATTTTCACGTAATTGGAGCAGGGCACGATTGGAGATGACCGCGGCGCTTCTCGGAACGGCTACGACGAAACTCGGATCGACTGCGACGAAATTGCCGCAGTTTTTCTCTCCTTTTTTTTCTCTCTAATTTTCTCTCTCGAGACCTCGTCTCGCCGGGATTATCGACGACGTTGTCGGAATACTCGCTCTGCGGCCTTGCCGCTGGAGAGATTACGAGATCACCGGGTCAATCCTGATCGCAATCTGGATGGAGAAGCATGACTCTTCAAGATAGGATTTTTCCCGACCAGGACTTAGAAGTTTCAAGTTCAAAGGTGGTAAAGACGCGGTGGGATTTGATTCCCGGACATGACGTTCATATATATACGTTCATATAGATCGACGCCGTCGTACGACGCGTAGTACGGCACCGATAGTCTTGCTCCTCCGTCCAAAGTATACGACGAGACATGTCTCCGCAAAAAGATACGCTCTCCCGCATGCAAAGTGACGATAAGTACTCGCTTAGTAGATCGATGAGAGACAGGGACTCGTCGCCAACACGTGCCGCGAAGAACATACGCACGAATTTCAGTGAGAATGACAAAAGGTACAGTTTCTTCCCATTGTCCCTCTTCACCTCATTAAATAAATATAAGTGGGGTAAACCGATGAAAAGTGACAAGGAAAATGTTGTAAGAATTACAATAGGACCTTCGTAACTTCGTTATCGTGTCGTTTTACGAGAGGTTTCTTGTAATTATTCGAATTCTTCGTTCAGTTGTACAAATCGTCATGTTTTACTTTGTCCGCGCGGGTCAACTGTAGTATCGGTGTAGTAAGTTTAGACACTTTAAAACCTACTTTAGACGACCTAATAATTTGTGTCAGAATTGAATGCAGAATTCTATTTATAATTTTATACTCTTTGTAATACGAGAACGGATATTTAGAAAATCAGAAATATTATACACGTAAATATCAAGACGCTCGTATGTGTCAAAATTTGCAGCGTATAAAATTATAAATGGATTTCTGTCTCGAAATCTGATGCGAATTATAGATCGTCTAAAACGGGCTTATGTATCGTTATATATAAATTGCCCCCGTAGCGCGGTTGAAAATACCTACAACTTTTCACAATGCACAACGTATTTTTTACGTGATTAACGAAAATCAATATAGTCCATTGTCAGTTTTTATAGGACAAAAAGTGCTCTGATATTTTATAACAATATTATAATTTAAATTCTTGCAACGGCATTACGTACCACACTTTACAACAAAATATGAAAAGTTTATCGTAATATCTTATATAATATTTTCTCTGTATACAAATAAGTCAGAAGAAAGTAACAGACTTCGTCGAACGAGTAAAATGATCTAAATGATAAATAAATGATAAATAAATTCATAGAAAAATGGCGTTTAGGCGCGAGTACGAATTAGGCGCTTACGGATACGGCAAGAACAATGTCAAGTTGATGTACGTGCGCCGGAACGACGAGTTGCGCCACGAAATTCGCGAGTACGAGGTCGACACTCACTTGCGCCTGAGCTCTCAGAAGGATTATCTCGAGGGTGACAATCGCGACATCATCGCGACCGATAGTCAGAAGAACACGGTGTACCTGATGGCGAAGAAGCATGGCATCCACTCGCCCGAGTCGTTCGCCCTTCTGCTTTGCTCTCACTTCCTCTACATGTACGAGCAAGTGGCGGAAGTCAATATCAACGTCGAGGAGTATCCGTGGGCCAGGTACCGCGTGGACAACCGGCCGCACAATCACGCCTTCATTATGTGTCCCACCGCGACGAGGTTCTGCCAAGTCAGTCAGCTCAGAAACGGTATGACTTGAAAAAGATGATTGCGATCTCTGTCGCGTAGCTCGCCGAGATCGATCCGGAAAGTGAAGAACGACACGTTGAAAATGTAGCTCGCGTTAAATAAAAAATAGAAAATATATTTGAAAAAGTATTTGAAAAAGAGATAATCTGTTTGAAATCTGTTTTAGATTTTTAGATAGGTTTAGTAGAATTAATTCTTCATTTTTGGCTGGCACGATTTTTTTTATATCACTCTTGCAAGAAAATAACATTAAGTTAACAATAGGATTATATAAAATATTAATAAAAGTTCTTTTTTTTCTCTTCTTGATATCTCTTTTGTTTAAAATTATTCTTTGTTCTATTTGGATATATGTATATTAGCGCAATACGTTTTAATATACTTGATAAAAACGTGCATTTGAAAAGCATTCTATTTTGAAAAGAAAAATTTCATAAAACTTAATATAGAATTCAGGAAGATTGAAGTTATTTGGACAAGCGAAAAATTAGCCCGTTAGTTTTTCATTTGAAATTAACTCGGTTATAGAATCGCCACGAATACGCGGTGGATTAAAGGGCCTGCGAGTGTTGAAGACTACGCAAAGCTCGTTTACAGACTTCATTCAGGATGAGTACAGATCGTTGCCGGATATGAACGATCGTATTTTCAGCACTGTCGTAACGGCGACCTGGGACTTCTCCACCGCGACCGGAGTAGACTTTGACGGCGTGTGGTGTATGGTGAAAGAATGCATTATGCAGAATTTCGCGGGTCCACCAGACACGGGAATCTATTCGCCCAGCGTGCAGAATACGCTTTATCTCACGGAAAAGTCCATACTTGATAAAGTCAAGCAAGTAAGCATAATAACATATAATTGTTATAAAGTAACAGCAATTTTGATAAAATAACTTTGTTATAAAATAACAAAGTTATTTTATCAAAATTTTTTATTTCTAAAAAGATATAAACTTGATATAATTTAATATTAAATTAATAAATTAACCCTTTCATGAATTTATTTTTGTTTTAAAATTTTTTTGTGAATATAATGTTTTTTTCAGTAATTTGTAATGGAATATATGCTAAATTATTGATAAATTATTGAAAATTGTTTAAAAAATTTTTTTAGAATTTATGTTTTATGAAAGGGTTAAATAATTAAATATTTTGAAAATAATTTAATACTGTAAAATTATTTTATCTTACCTATTATATGTATACTACGCGGAATAAAATATTTTCAGATTTGTAGCATCGAGATGCAAATGCCGAATAGGCATTACTTCGATCTGGACCTCAGCAAATTTTCCAAAGTTATACAAGGGCAGAACAAAGAAGTTTATCTGCCTATGGATAAGCCGTCGGGTATTATTTACGCTCGATTAAACAGAAAGGATTTATCTGCCAAACTATAGACATATTGAGTTATTAATAAAGTTTAAGTTTTAATAATTAATCTTATGTATAACTAGGAAACTATAACTCTACTATCTATATCTATAATTATAGAGTTTGGAAGTTTCAGAATAGAATTATACAATTTTTATACGTTACATAGTTCCATATTTTACATTTTTTATTATAATTTTCCAAATCCTCTCATCATATAACTATGACAGATAAAATTGCAGAAACAAAATTATGTTTTAATTAGATCGTGTAAAACAGGCTCTAATGATATCATAGGTCATAGGG
Organism: Tetramorium alpestre; assembly: GCA_021460005.1. NCBI lineage: Eukaryota > Metazoa > Arthropoda > Insecta > Hymenoptera > Formicidae > Tetramorium > Tetramorium alpestre. Next base: position 384,985 of record JAJVSH010000052.1, read on the forward strand.
AATGTAGAACAAAAAACGGTCAAGTTACGAATGAACATTTTTTTAATAGTATCATCAATTATCGGGTTACACGAAAAATTTCACGTCGAAAGAATTCACTCCTAAAAATAGATAGCAATTTATATAGACAGATATGTTCTCGTCGGCTGCGGATCTGTACGACGTGCCTCCGTGGTGGGAAACGGACTGCGTAAGATACGGGTGGGTTCAAGCCTCGTCGGCTGGTATACTCGATAGTAACCTCTTAATTAATCGATCCAGGCTCAGTTACAAACCCGTGAGATCGCGGCTGACGACGTTGATGGGAAGTCACGTAGTGCGACTGACGGATCGCAAGTACATGATGCGGCTCGCGTCGAGGCTGCAGGAGTATTACGAGGCGCAGCAAAGAGCTCGTATCGAACAAAGGAAATTGAAGGACATCTCGGTCGTAGCAAAACTGCGCAAATGCGAATTGATGCCCAAGGTGCGGCAGAAGGCTATCCGACGACAATGCACGCCGAAATTTAGCGCGGAGGCGGCTAAAAAGTGCAAACAACTTCCGCATCTGTTGCTCGCGAGTGGCTCGGAGTCCCGGAGTGTTGGAATTCTGAATGCGCGATAACTCACGTTTACTTTGCACCGCTTTGGCGAGCGAAATCTAAATCCAGCAGAAATACAGATGTCAAGGAACATCAGATCTGTTATGCGCGTAATAAATAAAAAGCCGTGACATTCATAAATCAGGCTAGGTGCTTAGGGACTAAGTTTTCAATTGGCTAATCTAAAAGCTAATTTAAAGTGATTCGATGTAGCGTTTGACGACCAATTTTAATCACAATTAATTAGCTTCGGGCGAAACGACGCCTTAAGTCGTCGCCGGGTCCGACCGTCTCTGTCGCGATTTCTTCAGCGGCAGATGAAACACGAGCTGTCGGTTGATGGGGACCTGCACCAGTATTCCCTTGGAGTTACGATCGATCGTGTCGAGAGCGTCGTCGGTACCTGCGAAAAAAGATCCGCTATTTTTAATCCGCTCCAGGTCCCCCTTTTATTCATTCCGGTCGACCAACGAGCGAACGATTGATTTTTCCCTCGCGCGGAATTATCCGAACTCACCTAGAAGCTCCTCGTTCCAGAGGTCGTCCCATGGATCCGGCTCGGACAGGTGTTGGAGACCCGACGAAACGATTAGCGAGGGATCGGGCGAGTATCTGTAGCCGTAATCCGACCAGCCGAGAGACGCGAGAGTATCGCTGCAAAATAAAAAAGAAAAACGCTCATGGATAGCGCCAGCCGCGCGTGATATTCAATGTAACATTTGCAAATAGAGCTCAAAGGATCTCAGCGGTGAGATTGCGAATTTCCTCGCGCGCGCGCGCGCGAGTTCGTGATGTGAAAACTAACTGGAATATTACTTTCCCTCGCGTCTGACGACTTATTAATTCTCTACACATTAGTTTTTTGTCATGAAACGAGTTTGATCCTTTTTACTCGAAAAACTGGAACGTACCCGTAGAGTTCGTCGAGATAGTATTTATCCGGCGCTCTCGTATACGCTAACATAGGGAAAGGCATCGGATAATAATGTATGTGATGTACGTGATTCGTCTTGGGCAACGCCTTCTTCGCCCTCAGAGATTGAAAGAATTCCGTCAGTGCCTTCCGAGGGCTGCAACGTGACAGAACGTGTTATAAATAATTAAAGACGGAAAAGCGAAAAGTAGAAATAAAATGGCACGTTTGTTGTTGTCCTTGTTGCGTTTTCAAATTTTTCATGCCGCTCCGTCGAGATCTTACGATTTTAGCTCCCTGAAGAGATTCGAGTTTCTTCTTTACGACGATGTCAAGAGGCCAATAAATTTTAAGTTACAAATTATCGAGAATGAAGACCTTTTTAAAAATTGAGCTTTGAAAGTGATAAAATTATTATTCCGGCAACCGCGATTTTACTTTAGCTCAGCTTAGAATCTGATTACCAAAGTATTTGAAAAATTGGGAGAAAAATGATATCAAATTTTCGATTGAAGAAGAATTCGATTGAACAAATTAAAAAATTTACAAGGAGTTAAGATCCATTTGGAACATCCTGCACAAGATCAAATTACTCTTTCTCGAGTTCCCGCCGATAGCCTCGGCGCTCAAGGAAATACGAAAACGCACTCACTATTCAAAAAAAAATTCTTCCGAGAAGCCGGCCAGTAGCACCACGGGCAGCGCCAACTGCAAAGCACCACAACAATTAATTCTGCACAGCCCACCCTCTCCTTTCCGGCTTTTTCTTTTCTCGAAATTTTATTCTCCCGATCGTTCGCGCGTATATCTAAATTAACTACCGGCGACCTCGAGCAGCACATGCCGACTAGCTTGACTCGCAACGAGTTACTAAATTATTTATTAGCAGATTACAGACGTCGGCACAAGTCAGAAGCCGTTAACGTAGACGATGTATACTCCCAAGGAACAGGCACTACCGTCACGCAAGACAAAGACTATCCCGTCGTCGTCGAGATCCGAACATTACAGATTAATTACGAGATCGATATCGGCCGTTAAGATATCTATAATTCATCGGTCATTTACTTGCAACATCAGTCCCATCTTCATGCTGCAGCAAGTGGAAGATCGCTGTCTCGGTTCGCTACCGTCCACAGTGATATCTGCGATATACGTGTAAGACAAACTGAGAATTTCGACGAAACTGGATCGCTTTATAGCCGCGCTCTTACCCTCTTTCTCTCCACGCGCTCGTGCTTTTCATTTTTCCCTCGGCCGTGGTTCATCACGCTGTCGACCGAGGCGACTTTGCGTCTCTCGGGACGCACGTATCGCCACATTGTAATCGCCTCCTCGCGGCGGTAATCTGCTAGGCGTATTGTCGTGTGACACGTTACAATACACGCTTTATCACGAAGTGACGAACAAACGGCGTTTGCCAGGTTAAACAGATACATGAATACCTCTTGTTGTTAATATGGAATTAATTAACTAGGAAAGTGAGAAGAATAGAGCTTTGATTTCTGCCGTTACGTGCGAATTTTTCTTAGCACTTAATTATCGAGACTTTTTCTAACTTTTCCTTTCCTAAGTGAGAAGATCAATTCCAAAAGTACTAAAATAAATTTGCCATCAAAATTCTTCTGCTTAATTAATTGCTGGAAGACTCTTAGCGAATTTGTCACATGTCTTGGATTATTTGTGCATTTAGATTTTTTCCTCTGTCAATTTTCCTTTATGAATAAGACAAGATAGAAAATTGACACTATTTGTCGTCCTTTTAACATTAAAACGACATTTTAACATCAAAATGACGATATATAATTTCAGCTTGCTACCTGGGAAGTTGAAGGATATCGAAACAAACGGTGAGAAACATTTACACATAATAAGGGCGACAATAATTGTACCACTTTACTTTCTAATGAACTATACCGAGAAACTTTAATCTTTCAACCTGTATTGCGGATCGTACATTTATGCACTGGTAATCTTTTATATCTATTTAAGACTTCTGTTTTCTTGCCGCGACCACAGTAACTCGTTATCGTCGGAAAACGAGAAATCATATAAATATTTTTTTACCATGTACATCAAAATAATTTAATATTTCCATATGGCACCGCTCGCTCTCGATAATAGAAATTGGTATAAAATATAACAGGAAACTTTTTTTTTCAATCATCCTGCATAATTCAATCTGCATGCGCCTTACATTTCTAATGAAAGTGGTTTCAACAATAATCGATCAAGATTTACAAGCTATCTCTGAGAAGAATCTTCAGAGATATTTTCTTACATTGTGCAACTTTATTATTAAAGATGCACAATGTAAGAAATGCAAAATCAATTTATTTCTCTCTCCATGCACAATTAGTTGATGCAAAAGAATTAATCTACTGCGATCGTGTTGCAATAAAAAAAAAGGACTGATTTCTATGAGAGAGAATAGGAGATAATACAGTGCTTCGTCGCTTGAAAAGAATTAATCTCGAGTTTGCGAATAATATCTTCCATATCTTCCTTAATCGACGAGATGCAACTTTTTGCTTCTCTCTCCGCGCTCTGCGCAGACAGCGGAGCGGGAGAGGCAAGATTCACTCTAATGGGTCGACTAACTGGAAATTGGCGCTTTACTAGTGCGCAGGATGTACCACATGCGATTCTAATCGCGAGGATTACGATTATACCTCGCGGGCGCCTTTCACATTCGCGCATAAAACGGAAGATGAAGAAAGGTGAAACTGACATTGTCGGACGTCTTATCTGCGGCGCGCGACAGGCTCGCCAATAATTATTACATTTCCACGGGCACATCATACATATGTCGCGCTTAAATTCGTAATAGATAAATACACAACGGCGGCGGTTTTCCATCGATTTTTTTTTCAAAATTCACTTTCTTGTTTATGTACCTACTTCGCAAAAGGCGCGGAAACTGACTTTCGATCGAAACTAAATTTGTTCAAAAAATAGCTAAAATAATGAATAATGAAAACAGAAATCCTCTCTTATGTAAGAAAGGAAGCCCCAACCAACAGTCAGCGGCCTAGATCTAAACCCCTCCCACCCCGAAAGAAATTTCGACGTAATATAAAAAAATTTAAAAGGGAAGATATTTTGTTTTTATATGATTTTTCATAAACATTAATTTTGATTATATAACTAATCCGGCTCCCTCGTTCATTAATTTTAATACAGCCTTCTCGACGAAGAAAGGAGATAATGTGGAAAATTTATGATGTCGTTCATTATGATTCGTTTTCTTTCAAACGTTTGCAGCTTTTGTTGCCGGTGATTATAAATTTCACATGTTGTGTATGTTATTTTCTCGGAGGATGATCGATGCGCGAGTCATTAGCGCAATTTCATAGTCTATGAAAGCGCCGTGCGCCGTGAAGAGACGCGGAGGATAACGATCGCCTCGCTCGATAGATACATTCGATCAATTTGTCGGCCATGAAGAGGCGCGAATTGGCTTTGCGATCACGGTGCACCGGCAATGAGCTTGACAAGTCGCGTTAATCAGTTTCACTGGGAACGTCAGAGACGTCCTACTAGCATGATAATCTCTGAACCGAGGCTCCTGAGGGGGAAGGGGGACGAGCGACTTTCCTTCATGACGACGACAATGACGGGCGACAATGACTGCGGGGACGACGGAAATAAACGGTTTCCATTTCGCGTAGGCTCCACACGGCCGGAAGGCACAGGCGGATTGAGCCGGACGTGTCATTACGGTTGACTGCGAAATAACGGTCAACCGTTTTCTCCAACGAGAACAGGGGGGAAACAATGGCTGTTTACACTCCTCACGATATACTTCTCGACATGATTATCGTCATTTGCATCGAGCGCCGTGAAGCCGCGACCGTTGTTCCACATCGGATTAGTTTCAGTTGCACCCGATGATAAAAAGAAGGCGAGGGATAACAATGCGAGAGGGTTCACCGTAGGATATACTACTTTCGAGGAGAAACGTGGCGGGAAAGGGGGGAAAAGTGGACGATGCGGAACGAATCGAGAGACGGAGACTTCTCGAGTCTTCATCGAATCGTCATCCGGTCTTTTGTGGGACTTGGTCGCGGGGATATCCCTCCCGCTTTGGGAGAATCCCCCGTCATCGCGATCGACGCGACCAACCCCTTCGGTCCTAAGGGGGGAACTTTCTCCCCACGAGAGAAAGCCGATGCAGGGTCATGGGCGACGGCGAGCTCGGAAAATTGTCGAGTAAACCGGTTCCAATACCGATTCCTCGATCGATCCGTCGTCGTCGCCGCCGCCGTCGTTCTCATCGACATGAATGTGCGACACGCAGTGTTCTATGCCGCGCTTGTGGCGATTCTAGAAACAAAACGACCGCGAGGTGTGCATACAGCTCAAGTACGACGGTTGCGCGATTTCTCTTGCACGCCATTAGTTTATCGTAGAGAAATAAGTACGGCTGGGTAACGGACGGGGGGAAAACGATGGAAAAATTGAAATATATCGGCTCGCAAGAAGCGAAAATCGTTTCTATCTATTATTATGTTTCTACATAATTCGGGACGTTTAGGGAAAACCGTTCTATCCGTAAGCTGGAAACATTTTTATCTAACCGACTCAAGTGCAAGAAAAATTTCTTGTGCCGGTTAAATTGTCTTGGAAATGTTTCTGATTAGGAAAGACAGTAGAATGGGTTTCAAAATTGATGTAAGGAAAAAAAACATGGTTATTTTTATGAAGAAAAATAATTGCAAATTGTATACTTTCTTTAAAAAGAGCGTACGTTTTTATTTGCACTTCAAAGAATTTTTAACGTCAGCAACAATCTTACACATGAAGAAAGATTTATTTCTTTTTGTACATTTCTATTATTAAGCTACATATCTATGCTTATTTTAAATTACGTATTTCAAATATCTGGAATTTTCTTGCATTCATATTGTTTTCGAACAATACGAACTTTTATACAAAATTATATATTTATTTCTATCAATTTAGATTGAAAAAGGCAAACTGAGATTAAAGTTAATCAATATTATTAGAAATAGTCATCGATTTTTTAAATTAGTTGAATGTTGAATAAAGCGTAGACGATAGATATCGTCGATAAAATAGGTGATTTAGGAATAATAATTATTATTTCTATGACCGTCAAATGGTCTAAATGGCAATCGGGAACTGTTGATATATTACCAATCGCTCGATCTAAATATATATAATTCTGTAATCATTAATTCGTTTAATTATCACTTCTATTCATCCTGTTCGCTATTTAGGATCGCAGGTAAAATTCCAACAATTTTTGGCATCTCGTTTCTATTCTTCTTTTTAGAAACGACATAATCCATGACAGAATGCAATACCGATGAAGCTTGTATTACGTCTCGTCAGTCTCCCTGTCTTTACCACGCGACGAACGCGACACGCCGTACGAGTTTCCTTCGCGCGTTGCCAGGCGGCGGTAAACGTCGAGGACGCCCGAGGGAAGATGGCAAGCAGGAACGAGGGTGTCGCGTGCTGAAAAACGACGGGACGCGTTACGACAAATTGTACGGTGGTGAAGGGGCGGTGGTGCGGGCACGGTGTCCCGGTGGTGCCGAGTGGCGCGCTCCGCGATCTGTGGATCCGCGCTTTCGCCGCGCGGTCGTTCGTTCCTCGTCGGTACGGGTACGCGCGCCGCGCCGGTTGACGATGTGAGCCGCCGCCGCGCGTACACAGTATACACGCAAAGCGGTATAGCAACTAGGTGCGGTGAGGTGGGGCGGGGGCGGAGGGAGGAAAGGGCGCTCCAGCTCGGCGAACGGAACAGCCGGCGGTAGCGAGGTATCTTTCTCTCTCTCTCTCTCTCTCTCTGTCCCTCCTCGGCCCCGACGAGGCCGACGATGTCAAACATGCGGCGGCGAACTTTCCGCGCCAGCAACGACGCGACGGCGACGACGACAACGACGGCGGCGGCGACGGCGACGAGGAAGACGACGACGAAGAATCGACGACGGCGCACCACGGCCGTGCTCCTCTACCAGTGAAACGACACGTAAAACACATACACACACATACACATATACACGCATACACACGTACACACCACGCACGCGCGCGCGTACACGCAACAAACACGCACGCACGCACGCACGCACCGGTACGCGGTTGCCGATGAGCGTGGATATATGGCGGCGCGAGTACTCTTGCTGAGCGTCTTGATCACGGAAGTGCTGAAGCCAACTTGCGCCGCAGGTGCGTGCTCCGCTTCCTACCCCCTACCCTGTGTTTACAGCCCTTCTATCCTCGTCGACGACATTTCTCGCGCGGGAGGCCTCGAGTTTCCGGCCGACGATGTTACTGGCTTATTATGACGCACATGGGCCCAGGCATCGTCGTCATTCTCGACAGCTCCTTCTCTCCGCGCCTCTTTTGCGCACCTTCGATAGTGGTGCAATTATGAATTACCTCTCAGATAGAGAGAAAGAGACGCGCAGTTAGCGTTATCACAGAGAAATCTGATAGTATTTCCGTGTGATACGCGCTTTGTATAAACGTCACGAAGGCTCGTGTCTTTTTGTTGAGAGTACATGCTTTTCAATTCTTCGAGTAACTCTCTTGCCTAATTGAATATAGTCTCCTCAATTCTTTGAGCAGTGAGTTTTCCTTTAAAGATGTGGAACTAAGAATGATGTCCAACAAATGAATGACGTAAGATCAGTAAAATAATGGTAATACTACTTTAGCACAGAATTCAAATTGTATGTTTATATTATGGTAGGCCGACTAACTATGTAAATATGACACTATGTAAATGTTTAACTGCTCAAAGAATTGATAAAGATTTTATGTATGAAATTAATATCATCAGTGAGTGTAATCTTTGATCAGTCATCATCACTGTAAAGTTCAATAAGTTATAGATATTAACTCTCAAAGAAAAAATTACAATATATTACATATTCATGTATTGATGTTGTCGGATGAGATTTTCAAAATATTATAATGTTTATATCTCATAAAAGTGTCGAGTGTAAATTGCCTGGTTTGGCAGGTGTTAAAGGTGTCGGAGGAAATATCAGTGTTAGGAACGTGTCCAAACCAGACAGTTCTGACACTGGTTTGACTAAAGGGTCCGGATTAACGCTGGAAATTCAACCTAGTGGCCATGTGATACTAGGAAAAAAGGGGATCACGCTCAGTTGTATATCTGGATCGAATGAGAATGTGACTTGGTTGCACAATGGAATACCAGCACCTCCATGTGGTCTTACTCGCTGTGCTCTTTCCAATGGCTCTCTTCACTTTTACAAGGTATGTAATACTTGTGCAATACTTTTTTTGGGTTTATCATTGTGAGATATAATGTATACTTAGAAATTATACGACATTCATGTATTATGTGCAGAAACAAAATTTACAAATGCAAAAGTTCAAAGAAAAGGAAAGGAATAGTATTGTTAGAAACCATAATAAAGATGAATATCGCTGTGTAGCACGTACTAGTTTAGGAGGGTCGATACTGTCAGCCCCCACCATTATTCAAATAGCAGGTAAATTCGATACTTTACAAATATATGAGCGCAACGATTTTTTTATACAAGTTTAGAAAATAGATTTATCATTATTGTAACGAGTATATCACATGTTACAGAACTTGCCCATGTATTTAAAGAAACTTCAGAAAATATTACTGTTCAAGAAGGCGAAGTCGCAAGGTTGTCTTGCTTGATTGACAGTGTTCCTTTCCCACCCAATATTACATGGCAGCATAATGAAACATTGTTATCTTATAATGAATCAAAGTATTCCATGGTACCACCAGGTGTTCTGTATATAAGTGCAACGAAACTGTCAGATGCTGGCTCATATAGGTATAATATAATATTTTTTAAATATTTCTTATATTAATTTTCTTATTAGCAAGTTAAATGGAAATTGTTATATTCTAGATGTATAGTCACTAATGCATTTCTAAAGAAGACCAAAAGGAGCAAAGAAGCAAAATTAACGGTTATTGCGAGAACAGAGAGTAACAAAACGCATATGCCATCGTCCTTGTTTCCACAAGTTTCATACAATCATTGGCTGCTTAATGGATCGAGTCTTAATTTGGCATGTGCTGCATCTGGTTATCCATCACCATTTGTAACATGGTCATTTATTCCCCGTTATATAGGTAAAAACATTGGAAGACAGGATACGCCTAGTTAGTTGAGAAAATTTAATATTCAATCATATTAACGTTCAATCATATTTGTTTCGTAGGTAATGTTACAAAACCTCGCATTCTTCTTAATTCCACCACCGGCATTAGTATACTGTCATTAACAAACGTGAACGTTTCTAATGCTGGTGTCTACCTGTGTTCTTCAAAGAATTCTGTCACCAATGATTTAGAAGTACAGGTGAGTGGTTACTCTCAATGAAATGTAATTGATGCCTAGCAGACGTAAATTTTTTAACACATATATTATTTAAATTATTGCAGAATGTAACTGTAGATATATTAATACCACCGTCATTTATAAAAACGCCGACGAACCAAATCTGTCCAAATGGAAGAACAGCGAGATTCGAGTGTCAGGCGCAAGGATTACCCGTACCTCAAATTTATTGGCTGAAAGATTCATTGAATATTACTAACAATGGTAATGATATTGAAGGCAGAATTACAATCTGTCAAGGAAGTGTGTTTGATTTCGTTTACAATTAATTGTGTATTCTATATGTTGATAGGTCGCAGAACAACTTACGTTAAGGAATACAATAAAATAGAATTAGCAATATCAGCAACAGTGCCGTCTGATTCTGGCATATACCAATGTGTGGCGGTGAATGTAGCGGGTGAAATTTGGGCTGCTGGCCGGCTCCAAGTAAATACATCTCGCAATAGTCCCGCTACACCCACTTCTTTGAAGTGTCACGCTATTTCACCTGTTAAAATCTTAATTTCGTGGGAACCACCAAAGTCTGTACCATATACCAGTATTACAGCTTATACCGTCCATTATAGTCCTGTAGGTGAGTTCGATGATATCTTCGGATAAGTATAAATCAAGAGGTTTTTTACTTCAATTACTCATATTTATACATTTGTATCTCTAATGACAGAAGGTGGTAAGGAGGAAGTTTCGCCACCAGAACCAGGGAATTCTACGTCTGTAGAAGTAACAAAACTTCTTGAACCATTTACAAATTACTCGTTCTATGTACGAGTGTGGAATAATTATGGTGCTAGTGATCAATCGGCTACCATTCTTTGTTCCACGGCTCCAAGTGGTACGTATTTCTATCCCTTTTTTCATTAACTTTATTTCTTAAGAAAAATGTAATTTTAATTTGAAATATATAATAATTTTATTTCTAGTTCCTAAAGGCACACCAAAAATGAATGTGGATATAATCAGTAGTACAAAACTAAATGTATCGTGGGAGCCTTTGAGTAAAAAGGAATCTCGCGGCGACGTGGTGGAATATAAATTATTATGGAAGCTCCATCAAAGCTCATCCTCCAGATGGGTACATTATCTACCTGCCTCCACTGAATATTACATACTTTCTGGTATAATTTTTGTTCATCGTTCTTTCTCTGAATTTCATGAAGGCAATAATTAATAATACAATCGTGTTATGGACGCAGGCCTGGAACCTGGAGCACGATACGATCTTCGAGTACTGGCAAAAACAAAGCAGGGCGAGCCAAATATTAGTGAAGCACAATTGGATTGGATTACCGTAACCATGCCATCTTCTGAATCTAATCAATTTACTATAAGAAATGTTGTGGATATCCAAGTATTAATTGTAAACGCCTCGATAATCAAGGTTAGTGTATCATCGATCGAAATGCAAAACTTTTAAATTGTTTTCTAAATTGGTTTCTAAATTGCTTTGAAACTTTGTTTCGATACTAGATGAAATGGAAGATCAATTTCAAGCAAAGTGATCAAATTGAATCAAAGTTCGATTCTTGGCAAATTTATTGCGAAAATCAAAATGGCGAGAAATTAAAAAATATTCATTTACCTCAGAATATTACTGAATACCTGTTTACTGATCTTGGTAGGTATTCCGTTTTAAACGGAATCGTTATAAAATGATGATACTTTTCGGCAATGTTGTTATATAAATTATAAATGCAACAATCAATTTTTATTTAGATATGAACGTTTCTTATACTATGCGTCTGTGCATGGTGAGCTCGGGTAAAGCAACAGGTTGCTTGACTGAACACGTAGAAACCGTACAATCCGATCCTAGTAAGTTTGTCAGATTTTTATAAATTATTTGCTTTGAGTAAAAGAACAGATAACTTTATCGATAATTTTGCAATTTAGATACTGTGCCAATGGCATTGGAGGCTATTCCCGTCTCGCCTACGTCCATTAACGTGTCATGGATATTGTCCGGTGTGCATGACGTAAATTCGTTTGAATTTTGTTATCATGCGGTGCATGTGCAAAATTTTAACAATTCTAAATGTTCTATCGTGTAAGTACGGTTCAATCTTTTTGAAATGAACATAGTTCAATGCAAATGCATATATCCAGTGACAAAAATTTAATCTTTATAAAATATATATTATAGAAATGACACTAAAACGAGCGTTAATGAACTGAAGCCTTTTACTTTATATGAATTTAAAGTAGAAGCCATTAAGCATGGTACAAATCAGACCAGATTCTATAGCAAATCTATAGAATGCTATACAAACGAAGATGGTGGGTATATAACAGTTATTTAACAGAACAATGTCGATTTTTTGTATGGGATATTATAAACGAAATGTTACAGTTCCTAGTAAAGTCGAAGGATTACAATGGTTCCTGGAGAATAACACAAAGGTACGAATCGTGTGGGAGGAACCCAACAACGTAAACGGCATCATACAAAATTATATTGTCGCGTATACCATGAACTTGACAATGACATGGAACAACATGACCGTACCCGGTAATAAAAGGACGACGAACCTATTAGATTTATCGCCAGGAAAACGATATTTCGTTAGGGTGCGGGCAGCGACGAAAGCTGGCTACGGAAAACCGTCAAACACTATTATTGTTTTTACCGGCGGTACTAGTCGTAATAGTAGCAACGGTAATAGCGGTAGTGGTGGCGGAACATCGAAAGTACCTGCCCCGTCAGGCAATGAGAAAAATTCTAATCCCGATCAGAGTCTAGGTGAGAAAAATGGCAGATGTTGATTCAAATAATCATCAGCTGTAGTAATCATTATTAACTGTTATTGTGATTATAAAAAAATAGGTGTGATCCTCGGAGTGAGCATAAGCGTCGGCTTTATCATGATATGCCTATGTAGCATATACTGTCGGAGGAAGTTTGAGAATTCTCGATCGAGAAACGACGCTCAGCCTACGAATGGGTGTATGCTATCGCGAAACGGGAATGGATGTTGCGCGGAGCAGTCCTCTACGTCTGTGGGTCAACAAGCGAATGCCACTGGTGCCCCGAATGAAATTGAATTAGCAGTGCTGTGTCCGTCGTCACCGATCGAGACAAATCCGCACTCGGACGCGAAGGTAATTAAACGATTAACTTGACCTTGTGTGAATAAGAGATAATACATGTGCTTTACAGGGCGCACAGTCTAACGGGGTTTTCGAAATTTGCGCGAAAGAACCCTTATTGCCGCCGTGGGAGGTAAATGGAGGCTCGAAGGATGTTCATATTATGGAGAATCCTCAGGTATAATTGCGCGTTTTGACAGTTTATCATAAATTACAATGACGATGCGCTATAGATTAATAATTTATCCATTCTCTATGATTGCAGTACAAAAGAAGGGGCAGTTCTGCTTCGAATAATCAGGAAGAGGAAGAGGAGCAAGATCTAGAAGGCACGCAGCTCACAATGGTCAATTGTACTTTAGGCAGTAGCGCTAACAGTTTAAATAACAATTCAGGATGTCCGGACGATGAAACTTCATCATCGCCGAAAGCCACGTGTGCATCTGTTCCGGCGCTCGGACCAAACGGGTGAAAGTGCGTTAGGCAATACGCTAAAGTGTTCAATGCTTCTCAGCGTTATCAAGGTACAACAGGTAGGAATACATGAATTCTCCTATTTCCTCTTTTCTTGCGGTCGATACGGCCGTCATCGATCGCAGTCACGTAATCAACGCGCGGGAGAAAGAAAATAGTCCCGAGAAAGCAAAAGCAATGCAAAAGCAGCAGCCTCGCAAAAAAGAGTATTGTCTAACACATAATGTAAATAATGCTGTTTCGGAAAAAAAAATTGTGATGTATTGACTCGTCATGTTGTAAATACGAGCAAAATATATTTTGCGCGGAGAACACAGCTCGTCTGCATAAGTATCTCAGCGAAAACAACACAATTCTAAAATTCATTGCATTTTTTTGCATAGTGTACTCGTAACATTGCAGTGCACTGATCGTATAGACAACACTTGAAGTGTTTACCGAATTCGTATATATGTATGTATATACAGAATGATTCAAAAGATCGTTTGAGGACGAAAATTAAATATTTTTCAAGAGATATGGTAACATATAGATATGGTCAAAGACTTTTTTGATATTAAAGTATTTTGTGAAAGGATATTCACTATTGGTATATTAGCGAATACTACTACTAGCGCAATTATTTCGTTATTTAGTTCCTGAGATTTACTAACGCAACGTTTCCGAACATAGGAAACATAGGCTGGTTCAAGAGTGTTTAATTTATCACTCTTCGCAAAATGTGTTGTTCGAATAATTCTGTACATATATACATATGTATATATAAATTAAGTAAACTGTCGATGTACCGAAAATCGATGTGCAAACAAAATGAACTGAAATGAAAAATAGCAAGTTTCCGATGCCTCTGTACATAGGATAGAATAATTGTTGATTGTGAATATGTCCATAAAATATCACACTTCGAATACGGCAAAAAAGACGTGCGGACGTGCATTCCTTCGCGTTTGGGGACGCAAAATTGCTGAATATCCGGGCACAGTATGGCCTAAAAGTTGATGAAGTTTCATTCTGATAACAGTTTTCGGGCTGACGATTGCTTAAAATGAAGAGCAGAGACATTGATCATTCCAAAATAAGTTTTCCATTGATATTTAATTTTAAACAAAGGAAGGACATTTAGTATTAAGAAAACAGGGAAAGGCTCTAACCAGATGCTACGCGTTTTTAGAGATGTTAAGAAAATTTTTTTTATTCCGTGTTTTTTTTTTTCTATTTTTCCCCTCTTTCTTTTCTATTTTTCTCTTTATATTTTAACATACCATATGTGTGTCATTAAGATATCACTTTTACAAAAAAAAAATTGATTTCTCTGAAGGAATCAAAGTAAAATTTTTTTGCATTTGGAGCTAGTGTGCATGACAAATGAAGGATTTGTTAAATAGCTCTTAAAATATTTGATGTAAGTTTTGTATTAGTTTAAAGTGGATTATCGATATATCATACTTTAAATTTAAAAAAGAGATCCTATGAATGGGAAGGAATATTCGGAAAGATAATCGTGCTCATATTACGATTCAAATGAATGGCGTGTAACAGGCCACCTTGTTTTCTCACAATTGTTTACTTCTATAAGAGACTTCAAAGACTGCTGTATTAATAGACGATATTTTTATAATTAACAGATAACCTCGTCGGAGAATGTTTACGTGAAAAGATTTTGCGTAGTACGTTACGTAAGAAGAATTTTACATATATTTCTCGGATTTCTTTCCGTTCATAAGATTGATATCGTTTTTAAGGCGATTAGGTAATCGATATGCGATTAATATGTCAACATTTTGTATGTACGATATTTAGCGTGTTAACTGGTAAAGCAGTTCTGTGTATTACACAAAAAGAAAGAAGCCGCATTCGTGACGAATCTACAAGACACATATTCCAGACTGGTGCATGTTACCATGACAGAAAAAACCCAACGCAGTACCTGATAGAATAAGCTATATCGTTTAGAGTGAGACGTAGAAATGTCAATGTTATTACTGTACCTCCACTAATTGTTATTTATTGCATTTTACATTCAGTATATACTTTAGATGAACACATTACACTGGATCATGCAATAACATAGTCACCATGAGCACAGTATGAAAACAATTAACGCTAGAGTTAATTCTGCACATAGTAAAAAGACTATCATATCTTCATTCCATAGAATATTATCGCATTTCCATAATAAAGTCTGTTAGAAATTTAACATGTTGAAACTGTTTCCAAAAGTAGTTTCGTTTTTATTTCGAGAGCCGGCAACGTACCACTGTTTTATCGCCGACACTTCACGTTCAATACAGGGAGACATTTAGTTCAGTCGTTAACTGTGCACCATGATTTACTTATTCCGTTTACTGGACTTCGCAAATCGTATTACAATAGCTCTATATAGTTTACACAGGTCAGATACAGTTCTACGAAATAGAAAGAATCATTTTATTTACACATAAATACATGGAACTTGTTATATGTATTATAAATATAATTATGAGAATCTCATATATATAGAATCGCATGTACAATATTGAATTTATATATTCTTAAACAGTTCTTTCTTTTTTTTTTTTGTGCAGCAACTCTTGTTGCGAATGCGTTTGCATGCATCCAACGCATCTGGCTTACGATTTTATTTAATCTGTTTTGTATTTGTTGTCATATATAATGTGTAATGCCTGTTACATTTTATATTATTTCCATATTTGTTGAGGGTATATACGTTCATATGCTTTTTCATGTACTTTTTGTATTTGTTGATGGTATACTTTAGAAAAATCACTTCTATAGCGTTGACGATAGCTAAGCTGCCGTATAATAACGAGAAAGAGCAGGACGTTGAACCGATTGTTCCTTTAGTTGGTCATTATGTATTGTTAATATTATGCATCAGAAAGATACATTTTCATGTTATTATACACTCTTGTGCTTCGAAAGTATGTGTGTATATACATACATATACATATATCTGCAGCGTACACAATAAAAGCATTTGGGAGAATAATTTTAGAGAGAGAGAGAGAGAGAGAGAGAGAAAGAGAGAGAGAGAGCTGTTAATTATATCAAAAGATAAATTCAAACATCAAAAAGAGAATTTAGGAGAGGTGTGCGTTGTGTGACGTAAGCAACAGAAAGTATACAATGCTTTTCGAGTTATTTTACTTTCTTACATGTTAAGGCTCGTGTCCACGATGTTAGAACTCGAGTTTTGAGTTTTCAGACATCTTCACATTTGAATGAATTTAAATAGGATCGCGATTGAGTACAACTTTTATAACTTAAATTCCTTCAACTTGAAACTTGATTGAAACTTTAAAATGAAGTATATATCTTCTCTAAAGATCTATACAAACTAATCCTCGTTCCTTTGAACTTATAATAATCTTATTTAGAAAAAATGTAACTAATTTAACTTAAAGGAATTCTCGATAAATATCAAAATAATGTTTCGAAGAGTTAAGAGAGATTTGGCCGTATTGGCTAATTGGATTTTAGCAACTTTTCGTGGACGCAAGCTCTTGGATAAAAACTGGCAGTTGTATGAATTTCGTGAGAGAATGAGTTACGCTTATCGGAACTGTCCTCATCCCATTTCTTATGTTTAAGTAACGTAATGTACTATACTTCCCTTAGCTGTAACGTATGTCACTTCGGTCACATGTACAATTCTGCTGCTATATTCCCGACTGCATATCCACGGTATCGTAAAGAAATACCGTACTACAAAGAGAGACAAAGAGAGAGATAGAGCTAAAGAGGTAGCCGCAGCGGCGAGCGAAACGCCAACAGCAATCAGTAATTTAATTGAAACGACAAACACTCCGTACATGCATACCATAGTGCTCTTGAATAATTTCGTGGATGTGATAATGTGTTTTATGTCGTGAACAATTGACTATAGAGTCGCCGTTCAGGAGAGTCAACTCAGGAGAGTGCCTCGCGTTAAGCGGCTGCAGGCTGTTCCTTGCGAGGAGGACAATCTGCAAGGCTTTACGTGAAGCATCCCGTATGTACAAAATCCACGAATATAACAATTACCTTATAGTATATAAAAAGCAATAAGCATCATCTCGCGTCTAGCGTATTCCTCGCGTATTTATCGCGAACGCAAACAACGTCGGAAAAAAAATTACAAATGATATCATAGATCATAATCTACTTATCACCGTAATAATTATTGCGCGCGTTATTCATCGATCATCGATTGTCATAATTTTTACTGAACGAACCGGAGACACGACATCATCGTCGTGGATCTCCTTAACAAATACAGCTACTCATACTTGCGCATTATTTTCCCTCATCTTAATTTAGGAATACCTGCGATGCGGCAGCCAAAGAGAAGAACGTCTTAATCGTCTTTTTTTAAATCGCATTTATAAATGAAATCCGTGCAAGACCACCTGGTCGCTCCATATATGATATACACACGCAAACAATGTGCATACACACATTCCTTTCATACAGAGTACGATATAATTTATCAGACAGATTGTAGTGTTAAATACACAGTAGCAAGTATTGATTGTATTGTACGGCGGCTCTAGTCGAACGAATATACCTCCGTAATTGTCACTCTGAGCACAGAGTGATTTACATTACTTAATTTTAACTTAACGTCAGTACCTATTAGACTATTGTTTACACACACACAAATACATACATATACACATACACACTTTTTTTAATGCAGTTTACCTCAAAGATTATATATTTTCATGCCCGGTGGATATATACACACATATGTATACACACATATACTGCATATGTGCAGCACATATATATGTATGTAGTATATATGTGTATATATATATATATATATATATATATATATATATATATATATATATATATATATATATATATATATATATATATATATATATATATATATAATAGCCGCAAAACACACTTTATTTCACACCTAATATATACGGGAGAAGAGAATCCAGTAATTTTATTCATTTATACTATTACCGTTAATTATAATAATTATTATGTATTAAGAAGACTATTAATTTATTTTCCGCCAGCCCTCATTTCGCCCTTCTTTCCAATTTAGATCTATTATCTCGATGCGACAACTATTCTTTAGGGTGCAGTTACTTTGTACATACTTTTACTTGCGATTGTATATACATATTATATTACCTGCGAAGAACATTAAAATATATATTTTAATATATTACGTATAATGAACTACATGAAATTATAATCTTATTGTTTGAAGTATATTAAGACTAAATACACTAAATATTTAATAATACTGTTGACCCTTCTTGAACACGTCGTCTTGTTGTAACCATTGATTCAATAAAATTAAGACAGTGTACAAATGCACATTTGATGTAAAAAAAAAGTATATTCCTCTTGCAACGAATTTGATGGGTTTTACAGGGTACAGTGAGTCAATGCGATTTCGTAAATGGAGCAACTTTATTATCAAAGAATCTGCAGTAACATCGACGTAACAATCGGAAGTATATAGTAATATATCTACTAATATCTTTATGAAGCCTTTAAGGCCAATAGAATATAGTAACTCTTTCTTGTGTTATATTAAGTATATATCGTGCAAACGCGCACAGCTCGTATATGTAAATCTAGCAATATGAACAATCATTCATATATCGATAAGGAATATCTTCTGTAGGAATATCGTCTAAACGCGCTTCCAAAGTATTTGTACTTAATTTAATACAATTCTTTAGGTCGTACATATTCGAAAATTATCGACAATAAAATTATGCGTATAACAGTTGTTCAGTAGAAAGACTTCTTCGTTCACAGCATTATGGAAGATACACATCTTGGAATGTAGCAATTATAAAAAGAAATCTCTTGTTATGTATCTAGCAATATTAGAAGTACATAGATTTTTAACAACACTATTGGTACAGTCTTGAAAAAATTGGTATATAAAAAGCGTATTTTTCAACCAAACGATTCTCTAAAATATTCATCAAAATTTATTCAGACTACGAATGTTTTGAATTTAAGTATACATATGACTGTCCTTATACATATGACTGTCTTCGTGTATAAGAATATTGATTAAGTTTTAAACGTCACTGTTTGACTAGTCATCTTTAAAGTGCAAAAAAAGTCCTGTGCTTCCAAAACTAAAATTAAGTACATTAATTGCTAGTTTATCACATTGGCAATAGGCCGTCTACGAAATATCCAAATTTCATATGCACTTTTCTATAAAATTCATATANCATTATTTGCTGGCGTATAAAACGTCAAGTAAAGATGTATAACGTGTATAATATATATAGAATATATATATATATATATATATATATATATATATATATATATATATATATATATATATATATATATATATATATATATATATATGTAACTTGTATATAGAACCCTTCTAGGCACAAGGTGAAATACGGCGCTCAGCGTTCGTATGTATCCTGGCATTTGTAGTATCTTCGTGTAAAAGAGAATCGATATTCAAATTCGGCAGTCAGTATTGCTAAGTTCACAGTACCAAGGAATGCGGGAAGATCCTCATGCTTACATAATCATTAAGTACCTGCAAATCCATGAACGTCTCATTTTTACGTGCACTTTTTCTTCGAGATTGATTTATGGACAACGAATAATTTACCTCTATAAGAGCATCTTTCGTTAATTTAGGATATAGGTACGTAAATCCCGTATTTGACAGCTTTCCCGGCTGTAAGTACAAGTGCTTGTTATACAGAAGTTCTTGATCTATATATGGGGATAGAGGACTGTTCTCCACTCCATCCTTGCGACAAGCTTCCGCCCAAGGAGTCATGTGCTTGTCGTTTACCTCCTCGACGACAGAGCTCATATCGGACTATAATGCAGAAAATTTACGTGACAATAAGTAGCTTGAAATTTTTATTATTTTTCTTGAACATTATAGTGCATCACTAGATTGAAATTAAATATACATGATAAGAATAAAAGAATAATGTTCTGCATACTTTAGCCAGTGTAGACAGCGCAGTGCCCCAGTAATCATGATTGATATTAAACAATTCCGAGACTATGGCACTAATGGAACCTTGAGTGGAGTCTCCCTCGTCTACAAGATTATATGTCTGACCTATTGTTTCTGGTCTGTTAGCCACATGCCAAATAGCTCTGGCAACATCCCTCACGTGAATCGTATTCATATGAAGGTCCGGTCCCCAAAGTAACTTCATCATCTCTCCTAAATGCTTGTAAACTGCGCCCACTACCAATCTTGGTGCTGCAATGTGTCAAGGTTCACGGCTTTGCTTTCAATTTGTTCTGAGTTAGAAGAAGCAGCTTTTTTGAGGTGCAAAACGAGATGAATTGCAAGAGAAATTTATATTTTTGGATTACCTAGGCCGTTTCTGTCACCACAACCATACACAATGGCCGGTCTGAGTATAGTGTACTTCAAATCTGGTATATTCTTCAATTCATGTTCCACTTGTAACTTGTACTTTGAAACAAACGTCCACGGTTCTCCGGCGTTGTCTTCTTTGTGAGGGGTCTACACAACAGTGCAAAATGATCAATCATAAATGCATATTTTATTATTTGCGTTAAAATGTATGTCGTTCGGTGAGATACCTTTTCTGAGGCGCTAAGGTTGCCAGAGGATATCTCCACGTAACGCAAGGCTCCAATCTTGGCTGCTTGCTGGGCGCAGTTCAGGCTCAATTTATAAATGCCCTCTTTATACACTGGATCTGTGAGACCACTCTTTGTCTCGCCGGCGCAATTGAACACATAATCGATAGGCTCGTCAGAGGAAAATGCGTTTTGGCAGGAAACTTTGATAAGTCAACAAAAATAAAATATGCCTTTACACCGAATACTGTCTAAATCATAGCAGTTATACTTCAGTGAAGCGTATGGTAAATTAATAATTAATCTTACAATACAGCGAATACATAAAATAATAAATATAAGATTGAGGAAAAGTCAACTATTTTTCTAGCAGTTATTAAGACTTGAAGAGTTCTCTTCCTTTAAATTTTACAGCTGCAAATCGATTCATTCAATAAGACTCCTATTCATTGACGCGTTCTCTGGCTGCAATTACCTATGTTAATCAAATTCGCGCTTTTAAACTCGAGCAAGGGGTGCTCAAACACCCGCTGGTGCTTTGCGTTGAGCCATGCGGTCTGCGGCGGTACCTTGTCCACGACCCGCACGTAGGATACCAGATCGTTATCCAGCAGATATTCCACGAGGTTGCGGCCGATGAAACCGCATCCTGCAACAGCAAACGGATAATGGTCAGCCTCTTATCGCTCTTCCGTTCCACACTGGCCGGGCCAGTGCCCAGTCCAAATATACAGCGAGATACCTCACCTCCTAGAACGATCGCCCTCGCTTTCTTATCATAGGTGGGCGTTGCCATGATCGCTTGTCATTTACGTGCTCGACCGTTCGCTTCCTCGTCGGATCGGTGCGTGATGCTCTCGATGGATGTATCGTTAAACAGTTCACAGTTGATCAACGGCACACTCCACACCTCCGCGCACTCGACCGGCCACTCGCCGCTGTCCTCTAGCTAACCTAAAACTCGCTGGCAGATTCAAGCGACATCAGTTCGAAGAAACTTGAACCAGTGGTGCAAGTTTCTTCGAGCCGCTAGTACCGTACCACTACAAGACCAGTTATATCGGCTCTACGAGGTCTGCAGTTTTGGCGGACGAGTGTGGCACTGTTTTAACGTAACATTTTGTTCCGTGTAGTGAATTACTTATTTCACTTGAAATGAAAATTCGCTAGCTAATGTCGACAATTTTTTTTGGTAGAACTTTAATCTTTAGTTTGGTAGATTATATGGCCTTACAAATTTTATTTTATATTAACAATTTCCATAACTGTAAGAAAACAAATCAAATTTTTAAGTAATGACTCTTTGGTTTCTCTTCAAAAAAATTTCGATTTATTCGAGAACAATGGTGCTATGATACGCGGGAGTATTTCTGCGAGTCTGAGAAAAATTTATAAAAATCAGTGCGATCAATCTCGCTCTTTTCGAAATTCTAGCTCCTCCGTACATTATCCGCCTCACGAGAGCCAATTGCTCGTCTTGTCAAATATTACGTTGGCTAATCGCATTATAACATAATTAAGGATTATTAGAAAGAGAATGCTTGATCAACTGTCGTGTTTAAAACAAATAAGGAAGGAAAATACAATAATCGCAAAGCACAACCAAAAGAAGAACACAAATACAACTAATATTTCAGAGTATAACAATGAAACACCTTTTCCTATCTAACAAAAATTAGTTCGTTTCGTTGCTTATTTGCTCTTTTTATATTTAACTTATTATAAAAGGCATCCGGTTGAAGTCAAATACAAAATAATAAAAATGTCATAAAGTAATTCTAACATTTTCAATATGTATGTTAAATGTAATAACTTTAAACGGCCAGGCACTTCTTACAGATTTGAAATCTTTGAGTACGTGATTTTAAAATAAAACTTGTAATATAAACCTAAACTCATTTTTAAGTCGTATATAACGTAATAAAGACATCAGATGATTAAATATATTTGTTAAAAGAAATGCATTAATTGGTCACAATATTAAAATAATGATTATTTAATAATTAATTAATGAAACATNAGTGTGTACTTTGAACTCCTTTGAAATATTCAAAGAAGGAGTATTCTTTAGTTTTGTTGCGTACTTAAGTAAATGTATTACTTACCATCTTAAGACGTAACATATTGAAATTGTGTACAGCTTGCAATACAATTTTTGTAAGAAGTAACTATGGTTGACGAATTCCCGATGTAGTTTTGAAAAATAACTTAATATGAGAATTTATAGAAAACGATCTGATCGTTTTGAGAAATCTTCAAGAACTATCAAGGTCATATACATGATACTTATTATTAGTGTCAAAATATGTAAACAAGACATCTGTCTACATGAGTAGAGATGAACGTCGATTCAAACCTGCCGGGATGTCAACATATAATGCCAATGAAAAATGAATATGAGAATAAATAAATAAATAAAAGAACACATAAATATATTATTGTGATTAATTTTCTATTTATTCTTCTTTTGACAAATGATTATTGTTTTTTTACTAATTGGAAGAGGAAAAGACAGAGAGAGAGATTGATTACTTTGAAGTATAAGATAATTAAGTACTTTAATATCATAAATATAAAAGTTTCAATAATGTAAAAACATAGAAAACACATTAATTGATATTTATTAGCATCAAAAGTTGAGCTGATTATAGATGTAACTATGCGGATTTATTATTTTAATTGACTATGTTTTAAAATAAATAATCGGCGCGTAGTTTACTGAGTTAAAAATATGTGTCTAAAAACATTTATATAAGAAAGAATCATTATCTGGCTACTAGATCCTGTCGTATACTGCTTTCTGTCCTCTATTAGTATATCCTCACCATTCTGTGTCACTTATTGCAGTTAATTTATAATTGTGTTAAAAATGATACTGCAATTGTACATTGCAAATTGTTATTTTTTTTAAATCGCTGTTATATTTTTTGTATATTAGTGTATTATTATCTAATGCCTAAAAGTATCAAGGAATAAAATCATCCAGAAATTAAAATTTTATATACACTAAACATTTTATTCCTTGTATTAAAATATTGAGATCAAAGTAGAAATATGAATATTTTGTAAAATTGATTTGGATGGCAATATTTTTAAATTTTTATATACAAAATGTAATTAAATAAATACGAAACTTTAGAATTAACTTTTTCTTATAACAAATAATTGTCAAAGAATATTTGTGAATCAGGAAAATATATTGACGATCTTAAGACGATCTGTGTTTGTAAGTGCACAAAGATATATTTTAATTTCATATATTTATTAATTCATTTTCATATATTATTTAAAAAAACTTATATATTCGAATTTAATGAACCCCAACACAATAATTGAGCTTATATTAAGATTTTATAATAAAGTAGTTAATTAACCAACAGTTATCATTAACCAACATTATAACAATTACAGTGTACTATGTTCCTGCTATGAACACATATTTAAACATCTAAAAATCTTAATAATACGTTTCAATTTTTCAATACGGAATTCAAAATCAGGCTATTATTGATTATTTTTCAAAAATTTAAATCTATGAAAAAATATGACTGACTCACAAATAGAATATAGATTTAAAAGCTAAGAGAAAAACAATCAAATAAATATTTAAAATATTTTCGAAGGTAATATTTTCTTAAAAAAACCAACAACTTTAATTGATATATGAGGCACTTATTTAAAAAATAGTACAGATTGTATATAAATTTCTAACAAATATAATTATAATTATAAATTAGTGCATTTTTGAATTCGAACTTATGTTACTATTTTTTCCAAATTAACGACTTGCATAGATATCAGGACAATATGGATGTTTAAAAAATATGTAGATGTACATTTCAAAAACATTCAAATCTATCGATTTTCTACAAAATTTTTGCATTGTTACAATTCATTCTACTGTAAATAAAACTGAACTTTAAACTTTAGTTTTCTAACTGTTATAAATGTACAAATGAATGTCCTCTTGAATATGTAAGAGAATAAGCAAACAAATATATATTTAACAGTTAGAAAACCAAATTAAAATTGCATTTATGTGGAATACGTATTAATTTCGTTTAAGTTGTATTCATCGGTATATGCTTTATTACATAGCTTATATTTTATTAAAAGATTTTTTATGCGTCTTTGAGTATAAACTTATCTTGGAATAAATTTTTATGCATTTCTCAGAACATCTAAATAAATATTGCAAAATGTATGGAGGAGATTGGCAGTCCCAGTGTTTCTTTCTTTGTATTGTATACTTATCCTATTATAAGTCTACATTTGATCATAATTACATACTTTCTTCTTAATTAATGTTCTATTGTATTGTGTAACATTTTAAACAATTATATACATTCTCATAAATATAAATTATTGTACACTAGATATTTATACTTACACATCCAGTAATAATGATTTGAGCAGTTCACCTATTAAGCAAAATGTGGCAAAAGTAATTCTATTCTTATTGGACAATGTCCAAATAAAAACAAATTTTTATTTTTTCCGCATTGTGAATTTCGATGACATTCGCACTCTAAAACTTAAAGAGGCATAATTCTTATCAATTACGAAACAAACCAAAGTTAACTTTTATTAATCTTCTTGGAAAAGAAAAGAAAGATCAACATGTTTTCTTTGGCAAATATTCCTTGCGCCGCTTTTAAGCAAAACTTGAAATTGAGTTGTCGATAAAAATTAATATGGGTCTTCTACTAATCTTTTACTAATTATTTTTACAAATTTACTGTGATAAAAATTACATTTTACTTTATCAAAAATATGTCCATTGCATTCAATTAGCCATGATGAGACCAAAGATATCTTATTGTAACGTTAATTCTGTACATGTCATTATTATATATATATGTTTTTTTTTTTCAATTTTTAGTTTGTTTTTGTCATGCTACCATAAATCCTCATAAAAACTCTTTTGATGAAAACAATTTTTCTGGCGCCTCGCGATACAGTAATTATCGTTAGATACAATAAGATATAATATTTAAGTAATAGATACGTTTTCAAGATACAGCAATTTGGTTTTATGCATTATTTTTTTGAGAATTAATAGCAATATAATTGTATCATGACGCATAAAATAAAAGATGTATGCATAAAAGAGATATAACAGAAAGAATAATCAATATATTGCTAATATACATTGTTACTAATTCTAGGTTACTTTATTTACATGATCGGCTAATGATTTATAAAATCAGGTAATACGTGCTCTTTTCCTCACACCCAGGCCGAGTAAACGTAATGTCTAGGCACTTTTGTTATAAAGTGCAATTTCTGCATTTTTTCAGATAACTTAAATTCATATATTGATAAAGTTCTCTGAAAAAGACAGAAGCACTTTAGTGAATACATTAATCAGGCTTGGGATGCCTTCTTCATTTTTCAGATGAGGTATGAACTCAGAGTCGATGATACGCATTTATGCTATACGCTAATGCTATCCAATCATATATCACTGTTACACCACCATGAATTATAGTGATAAACTTAATCTTCTTATTTGGTTATGTTTCATAAAAGTTCTCAAATATATTAAATTATTTGCAAGCAATATATAATTTCGGCTAGTGGTATAACATTGAAGATAAAGAACTTTCTTCGATACAACCCCCGCATTCGATTGATAGAATTCGAAAAAGAATTATACTAGCTGTTCCCGTCCAATATAACTTATAAATATTTATAAAACCGATTTTTTTGCCCTCTAAACCTGCGTTCTTCGTGATGCTATTTCATACGATTGATAACCAAATCCGTCATAATAATCAGTGCCTTCTGATAAGGACTCTTAGCAAAGGACTGCGCGATTTTGTTTGCTTCCGCGCAGTGCTTCTTCGCTAAGAATCTGGTCTGTTCGAGACCGTTGGATTCGTGCACCAATTCGAAAGCTTTTTCAACATCTCCAGATTCTTGGAAACGGCGCATAATCATCGCATTCAATTCTGGATACTACAACAGTCAAAGTAACAATGCTGCTTAGGATTTTGTTTATGAAAAAGGCTTATCGACAAGTTTAACGTACAATTATCGTAATACAATTAATAAAAATATTTCTCAGCCGGATTCATCACGAAAGCTTTGTGTACTAACCCGTTCACAAGCAAAGAGCACCGGGGCTGTGGCTAGTCCGAGTTTGAGGTCAGCGGCCGTGGGCTTGCCCATTGCTGTTGAGGAAGCTACAAAATCAAGAAGATCGTCCACCAATTGGAAAGCCAAGCCAACATTCCTGCCATATTGAAAAGCCATTTCTATCGTGCGGTCATCAACTTCGGAAAGAATGGCGGCCTGAGATAATATATTAAAATTAATTATAATTAATAATCATTTACAGGACTCAAAGG
Organism: Tetramorium alpestre; assembly: GCA_021460005.1. Taxonomy (NCBI): domain Eukaryota; kingdom Metazoa; phylum Arthropoda; class Insecta; order Hymenoptera; family Formicidae; genus Tetramorium; species Tetramorium alpestre. The sequence continues at coordinate 412,364 of JAJVSH010000052.1, forward strand.
AATAATAAACAGCGACTTCGTATACACGATTGTACAGACTCACCGCTTTAACGCAATTGGCAATTAAGCTCGCTGTTTTTCGATATGATTTCGTGAGATAGTGCGCGAACCTTTCGTTTTCCGTTTCTTTGGAACCAAGCTGCATAAATTCGCCTTGCACCAAGTCAGCAACAATCTAAAAAAGTAGTGCAACATACTTTAACTTAAATGTCCTGTTTAAAGAGTTACTATGTTATCTTCTTTATATCATTCGATTTTGTCTATAATTTAAAATGGCACCTATTGTTAAAATCTACTACAAGTCGTAATCTCTAGAGATATCTTAGATATTTTGACAATTAAATTTTTTATTATAATAATTAAATATTAAATATTAAATATTATGTACATGTTTGTACGGATGTGTGTGATTTGATTCGTGTAGGCTTAGAAGCTTCAAAATACTTAAATGACATTATAATAATTACAGCGAAAATCAGCTGATAGTATTAAATTCTCGCTAACAATCGAGTATAAATTAATAATTCTGCCATTAAAGTTTTATTATTAACAAGATTTGAAAAATTGAATTAAGAGCGCAAATACATAATTTACCTGACTAATGGCAAGAGTCACGTCATCATTGTGGACTCTGGAGAGCATCATGCAAGCAGCTGACAAGATGTAATTTCCTGCCATAGCCACCTAAGAACAAAGCAATCATTTAAGAAAAATTGTCGTTTTATCAGATAGAAGAATAGCAGTTAGTGTCCGAGTTGCATTGTATTTTGATTGATTGTTGTCATGTCCAGTTTCGTTTTATACAATAATATTATAATGTAGGAACAATGCAAAATAATCTTAATCTAGCCGTAATGTCGATTTTTATTTCAAATATATTAAAGGATACTGCAATCAAAAGACAATTTATGACATGTTTTTTTTGTTTCTGGATTGCGCGTTTATGTTCGTGAAATATCTTTGAGTGTCAAAATTATGTAACATTTTCGTGTTACAGCAATTTGATGTATTACGAAGGAAGCACGCACAATCATTACATTGTTTTCATTTTTTTCAATTACATTGTTTTCAATTTTAAAGACTAAATGATATTAGCGCTTCCCGATGTGTAAAGACACGAAGGTGATGCGAAATTTCGATTCAACAAAACCGCTTCGCGCGGTTGCTCATTACGTTAACTTGTCGTCAACAAAGTCGACGGTGGTTCTCCGTGATTATAATCTGGGTTTCCTTTCACTGAACATTCTTCAAATCGGCGCCAAATGGCCCCGAGAAGGCATTGCGCGACTTGGATTCGCACGTTCAGTTCTGTATCTAATCTCTTTTTAATTCCAACTTTAAGAAAAGTTTATCTCTTATACCTATTGTTTTATTAACCAGTATGACGATCAATTATTCTACGTTTCAAGACTGCAAATAAATAATCGACACGTAGCTCAAAAGCTTAAAAACGAATTGTTATAGAATTTAAATTATCATTGGACATAAGATTTCGCCCCCGATAAGCGAAAATGTCAATATTTATTTATTCTGTATTACACATGTATTGATCGCTACTTATTAAAACAATCTTATCTTATTTTTCTTGTTGATTCTGAAAAAGCATTAAGACGCACGTAATATATTAATGAAAAGCGATCAAAATTCAAGTCGATATAATGTTAGAAATTTCATGATAGATCAGATATATGATGCCGAATGTAAGTTTCATTAAGTATATCGCGCATTCAGTTTCGATCTATCACTCTGCGGTCAATGAATCCGTTGATGTGAAATTGTTGATGAACACATCGCATATAACGAGCGACACGCTGAAACCGCAACATCTCGACGGGCTCTTAATGACCGCGGCTTACTGTATTGCACGTTGATTTCTAAATTTTCTCACACATCGAATTTTAAAAACAAGACACATTGTCGTTTACTTTCTATTTTTTTTTGTCGAACTTTAACTTATCTTCATGAAATGCATAAAACATTTCTGCTGTCTATTTCAAATTTATAAAGCTACTATTTATATAATAAATCTACAAAAAGAACGACACTGTAAAATGTCTGTAAAAGTTTCCGATATTTTATAAGTAACAAACGTGAATTTTATCTAATATTTCTTTATATATAAACTTATTTTTGTAATAAATAAGTCATCTTGGTTAGATATAAAAATAATGTAAAAGAGTCAAAAGGCAAAATACGAACCTTTACTGCTCGCATTTTAGCCTTTGACTTTCTTATATTGTTTTTAAACTCATTATTTACTTGACTGTTAATTATTCAAAGATTTAAATATACATATACAGATTAGCGGTTTGAAGAAATTGATTAAAGGAATAGATTAAAAAGGTCGTAAGAAAATGTTATTCGATAATATTTCGGGATATCTGTATAGAGAGGCGCAAGAAGCTTCTGGACCGTCATCTTGGACAACGTTACGTTCGGGTGGAGCGACTGACGGAAGATCGTTTCGTGTGACAATGGCCAAGTCGATGAGTGACTCAACGGACGACTCGTAATTTCGAGTTTCACATCCGGCATCGGCCGCCTTATTTTCACGCATCTTAGCCGCGATAACCGAAAGAACACCTGGTAGGGTTTTCCCTCCGGGAATAGCACGCACTCCGACGATACTTTCATGCAATTATACGACGAGGCGACGTTCCGCTAAATAAACATGAATCAGCGTTGAAAGCAATGGTCCACCTGCGAGAGACTCATTAATTCCGGCTAATGTTATCTCCGGGAAACAATTTACGATCGTATCTCAGCACGACGCTATTGCAGAACATCGTGTTGTAAGGTTTAACGAGATGAAGAACCGAAGGCCAACATCACACACTTCAAACGCTCGTGTATCTGCGTGTATACTTAGGGATATTAATAATCAATGCTATAAACTATGTCAAATATATAAAATATACAAAACAGAAAATAAAATACTCTCTCAATTTATCATATTAATATATCTAATATTACTCCCCTAATTTTTATTACAATTTTATTATATTTAGTAGTATTACTCTTGATATAATTCTTTTCTTCTTTACAGTTATTTCTGATTTACAGTTATTTTCGAATTTCACACTTGACTCAATGGCTTACATCCGAACCACTTCATCACGTAACCCTGTTACTGGTAGGTGTAACTCGAAGATAATTATTATATATACTGCAGCAGGAGTTCTCACGATTAGCAGTACGTTAATGTGCGAGGCTGTTACACAATTCACCGGTTCAACATCTGCGCTGTCCTCGCAGTCGATGCATCAAAGAAACAACGTCGGAATTACTTTCGTGACCACCGTTGGGCTTTCCATTTCTCTGGACGGCGCTAATTCCATCACGCGTCAAGGTTGTAACACTTTTGAAGCTTCCTCGTAATGTTTGCGCGCGCTATTCATCAGAATCCATCATGCAAATTGCAATGCGCGTTGCATCGTATGTTTACACTAATTAATTTTTACCCCGCCTGACTTGATTCGATGTTTCACTACTGCACTATCTCAGTGCCCTCTCTCTGCCAACTCATTGCCGACAATTGGAAAAAAAGAGCAAAAGCGCTTTTCTTGTAAACCCTTGATTTTTACAGGATTGTAATACAGTATTCTGTATCTCAACGTTGCATCTCACGACTACGCATTTACGTTCTATGCGAAATCTAAGGAGTGTCTGGGAACAGAAATATACTCTGGGGGAAAAAAGGAGTAAAAAAGTGGGTTATAACCCACTTTGGGACCCAGGATTAATAGTAATTTAATTATTGGGATAAGTAGCTAACTCAAAATTGAAAGTAACTAATTCAAAATTAAAAGTAGCTATCCAAATTATGAAGAATAGCTACTTTCAATTTTGAGTTAGTTATCCCAATAATTAGATTACTACTAACTCTGGGTCCCAAAGTGACGTTTTTCCCAGAGTAGTTTGGTCTTTAACCGCGAGTATTCGCAGTTGTAAGTTGTGCTTATCGTTTCACGATGACACCTTGCGACTGTAATTCGCGTTATCACACGACACGTTATCTACAATACTCAAACACGTCGAATTAACGACAAGTTTCATTACAAAATTGAAATGACGCAAGGTAGGAAAAATGGGAAGTGAAGCTTCAATGCTTTTCGACACTGTTGATTGAATGTAATACTTATTTATATGTACTGTAATTATACGATTTTAAGTGCGATGCATGAATATAATACTAAATTTACAATTTAACAAATAAATTTGATTCGGAGAATACTTATTTTAACATTTAATAAAAGTTTAAATTTTTTAACTGATCCAAACATATCAAATTCAAAACAAAAACTTTGCGTTTTGTCATTTATTATTCCTTCTTTAGTTAGTCTTTTAAATCATTATTTATTAATATCATTAAGAGAAGCATTATTATACAAATATTTTCTATGAAAATACTTACGAAAAACGTAAAAGTTTAAATAATTAATTTTTTCATAAGTTTTTAAAAAATGTTATTCGTGATCTTTAAAACTTTTCCATTTAAAAACTATAATAGCCTCGACATTTTCGTATTAGATTTTTCGCTTTAAAATGTTTTAATAACAAGAAACTTAGTAATTTTTAAATTTTTAAATTCTAAAGTCGCCAACATTCCAGACGAACAAAAAACATAAATAAGAGTATATAAACTTGTATAAAAGTAAGTCAAATTATTAACAGACTTTTCCAACAAAAAAAACCAATTTTATATCAAAACCGAACGCTAGATTCCTCAAGAAGATAATTCTACGAAAAGAATTCTTAAGACACTTTGTGCATAAGAGGAAAAAGGACGAAAGAAAAAGTAAGTTGATTGCTGGTCAATAACTTCGCGCGTTCTTGACCTAGCACAGTTCCATCGCGCTTTCATTTCACTTACCAGCGCGTATACAACGCACTTGTGTAATGAATGTCGATAGCAAATGCAGCTCAATCATTCGCGACGCCGATTGAAAGCTAATTAATAAAGGCTAGAAAATGTCTCGCGGCCAGTATGGAAAAGCGCGAATGAAATTCGAGCGATTGCGAAAGTGCGCCGTATGTTAATCGTATGTTTGAGAGTTGAGTTTTTCGATCGCGTCACACATGCGTCGCGCGCCCACCGTCGATTTCTAATACATGTAACTTCAGCAGCATGCCAGATTGACTTGCGAACAGCAACCACTTTCGAAATAGTTTTACATCGTTTAGTACCCTACGAATGAGCATTCGATCAATTTGCTTGTCGCGCCTCCGGTACCATCGAATCTTCCACATTTACAATGAACGTGCGCGCGGACCAAGGTCCGCTTCCGGTTCCGAATCTAGAAAGCAAAGGCCGGCGCTTGGTCACGAATCACATTAGCCTCTTTCTTCCCTCGCTATTTTAGAGAGAGAGTTTGAGTTTCCATCGCCGTCACACCGCTATCCATCGCGTAATAGTCACTTTCGATGATTTTTCGATACGAAATAATTTTCTCATATATTTTTTTTTTTCTTTACATATGTAAGTATATGCTTAATATAAAATTTTCGATATTTTGTATTAACGAGATGAGAAAAGACACCAATTCCAAGAAATTGATGTCATGTAAAGAGTTGATCATCTTTGGAAATTGGAAAATAGAATGCAGCTTACCTTCTTTTGACTCCAGACGACGTTGACTGATGGTTTGCCACGACGGATGTCTGACTGGTCGATCACATCGTCGTGCAATAAAGAAGCGCTATGGATCATCTCGGAGATCATCGCTATTTGTCGTTGCGAATGCGAGAGAACGCTGAAAAAAATCTCTTTGTTATAGAGCAAATCATTTATCTATCGTGGTTGCCGACACGCGTAAATGTTACATTTAATTATTAATAATATATCTTTCCATTATTCTTTTAATCGCATATATCTTTCATAACGAAACTTCATAAAAACTTGCAAATAAAGTACTTGTCGTTTAATAACTTTCAAAGTAATATCTACATTTACGATTTCAGGTTTAAAATAACAATTTTTCTTCTTTTGAATCAATCAAAAGTCTATAATTTTATTTAAGAAATCGAAATTATTAGATTAAGAATAAAAGTATGCATTTAGTATTTTTTTAATTTTCCGATAAATTATCAAATCTTTTAAAGTAGTGTCTAAAATTCTTAATGAGACATTCTTTCGGGCATTATTTTGGAATAAATTCACCTAGAAAATTATTCCGTTTAAGAATATAAAACATTTGTTTCAGTCTGATAACTTCCATGCCTTTACACAATTAAAATAGACTTTGACAAATCGTAAACTTGATTCGCTTTCACTCAGAGGAGGAGGAGTTAGCGTATCTCAAGTAATCTGTCAAATAATAATCGATACATAATAAAATCATGTCCATGATAAAAGCACGCCTAAATAGCCTAGTACGTTACGACGCGCGTTAACGCGCTTCTCATTCACGAGGCCGCCCCATTCATATGCATTCATACGTGGTATGCTTGTACAAGACGCGGCCGCCGCTTTCATAGATATCTCTAACGTACCACTTTGTCGACACTTTTAATGCTTTCTAAACGTCGTAAGCATACGTTTTCATACGCGCGGAGATTCACCATACCGCGCATAACGTTAATATAAAGAATCGACTCTCTCACGCGCGATTCTCATAATCATCACGAATTTTCCAATGCATTTTTTCGATTTCAAAAAATTAATTAAAAAAATCGATTCCTATTTGCTAGAATAAAAGTTCTATTTGTTAGAGTAAAAGTAAATGATATCTGATGTAAGTACGTTAGCAGCTTCATATTTATCGGTGTTATTTTATTTTCTTGTTTTCAATTATGCAAATACGTTTCCCTCTAATCCTCTTCTAATCTTTCCTTTCTAAAAAAAATGATCGTTCTTCTAACTCGAGAAAAGCAGAGAATTGCGACTTTGCATTTTATTAGATTTCTATAGCTTCAGACAATTTATAATGTTCATCAGGATTCCCTCAATAAATTTCAAAAATGTTTGTAGAAACGCGTCCCCACTTACTTCCTTCCCTTGTGATAATTAATAGCTCGCGCCATGAGTATGGTGAGCATGGGCCGCACTGCTTTCCCTTGGCCATCGAAGTAGTATGTGCTTATAGTTTGCAATTCTTCTTGCGTAGTGTTTTTGATAAGTTCCTGAAATAACAATATACATATTTCTAAACAGACATTAGCGACAAAGATTCGAAGACAACGTCCACGTAACAAAAATCAAAATCGATCGCACAATTGTAGATGTATTTACAAGATAAAATACAAAGCGAGATCGTGTAGATTTCATGTTTTACATCCGTAGAGTTTTAACATTAAGCATAATAAAGAAATGATTTCATAGAATTTATATAACTTATAACATAGTTTATTATGTTTTCGTATGAATTCACTACTGTTGTAGTACTTGTAGTCGATACATCAAGCTTAGCTCTTTAAAGCAAAGTTCGCCTCAAGATAAGCTCGGAATTATAACATCGCTATTTCTTTGCGAAGCGTAATCCACTAATCTCTCCTCTTTTTTTTTTTTCGTTCGGTTACAACTCAAAAACTATTCAGGCAGAGTGCGTAATCAGAAGAGAAACTCTTGCCACGCTCTCGTCCTTTCGACAGTATCGGAACCCGTCCCGCGCATTGCAGATTAAATATGCGTCAGACAACTGTCTCCGTTGCAATAAACGAAGGAGGACAACGACTCGTACGAGACGAGCTGCTTTGCATTCCAGGCGTGACAGCGGTCGAAAGTCCCTCCTGGAATTTGGCCAAAGCCGAAAAGAATGCGTGACGTCCGTTACGTCTTTCGACGAGCTTGCATCAATGTCGCGGCACACGCGACCGGAAGTCGCGATCCTGGCGAACCTGGAGGAGGTTCGATATCGCTCAAGTATCGTTACGATGCCCGCGATACTAATAGCCGATTTCTCTAACTTTCCTCGAATCAAGTGACGAGCCAACGTTGAAGTTACGACGGTTCGTTGAAGACAATTTCTTTTGTTTCACCAGCGTCCGTTAATGCCGACAATTTGTCAAATCGTTCCTATGCCGAGGTACCGACAATTTAATTAAATATCCGTTGACGAAACTTTGCGACAGTTTGAGATGGTGAGACTCCGCGCGTTAGTACGACAATCATCTGGAATAGCGTCGTCTTCATAGATTGGGCAAATTCCACGCCGTTTGCCGTACGCGAACACGGCGATCGTGAGTAAAAGTTCTCCTCTCGACCATATGCAGACCGTGAAGCCGAGCTGCTTTCGCTTGCGGGTCGGGACGCCTTAAGCAGAGGCGCCGCCGCGTGAAAATTGCACGGCTATTCATTAATATTTATAAACGCGTTTCTTGACAATTGTTCTTGTCACGGAAGAATTGAAATGTCTAAGCTGCGTCAATCCACTGTAAGCGTCACCCACTGATTAGGATTAGCGAGATATCGAAAGACACGGCAGAGTGTACGCGCTCGCGTAAGTGTATATACTCGAACATCGAGCACGATTGTTATATTTAAAAAACGACTAATTGTAAGCAGATAAAATTTTTAATAGACACAATCGATTGCTTGAAGTCATATTATACAACTTATTTTAGAAATCTACGTCAAACATCGATGAATAGTTTTCGGTTCGATGCTTGTATTAATAATACGACAACATTAGCATTGTACATAATATATAGTATATATACATTAGCAAGACACATACATACAGCGCATGTATAACTTTAGAATTAAAATTTTGTTTCAAAAATTAAATGTAATATTGTAGAATTAAAATTTTAAACAAAATTTTATGATCGAATCAAAATGATCAAAATTAGTATTAAATAGTAAAAGAAAAAAAGCTCATTAAAAGGTAAATATTTAGTTTACGAACTCATTGTCATTGTATTTCTTTAAGCTTGAAAAAGTATTTATTTTTGAAGAAATATTACTTGTAAAAATAAATTCACGGTTAAAATAATTGTTGTGAGAAATGATATATTGTAGATTTGAGAAAAGTTTGAAAGAAAAATAAGAAGTGTATATAAAATTAAAAATGAAAAACATATATTTAATTAAAAATCAATTAAAACCACAAGAATACTATCTTGAATGTAATTTTGGAAAAGACAGATTATCGGAATTGAAAAAATAATCGTGTGTATGTCTTTGCTCTGAATTAATAAAAGTCAACGGGACGATCATGCAAATTCAAAGCGACTCAATTACGCAATCTTATCTAATTATTCTTTTTTGCATGCGTTTTTTGCGCACCACTGGGCTCGTCTTAGGCCGACACAATTTCACAATAGTCCAGCGTACGTAATATCGATGAAGTCAATTACATAAATAGCTATTAGGCGATGTGCTGTTACTTCCCGAAAGTTTCTCGAGGCTATCTACATATACGACAATCGTAGGAACGAGGATTAATAGCCTTCGGCTTCTTTTATGTAATTCGTGTATTCTTCGTGATTAACAACGAATTGTTTTTACGTAATTATTACAATTACAAATATTTGTGAAAACTTGATAAAAGAAAATTTTAATTAAAAATGTTCAAATCTTAAAACGCTCGAATCAATTTCATTTGCAAAATATGTCAATAAATATAAAATATTCTGCGGATTATGCGCCTGAGACATTGATATTTTATTTATTACAAATTGTGTATTACGAATTTGAACTTTTCCAAAAGGACAAGCTGAAAGATAAATCCTACTTTCTAATGAAATTAAAGTAAAAGGCATTACCAGTTGTATATCGTCGAATATGTCCTTAAGATCGTCTTCTATAAGTCTATAAGGATCGATTTGGTAATCGGGCAAAGATCCAGGCATCTGCGTTTGCATAGTGCTCGTTCCCCGCGCGAGATCTATCCTGCTCTCCCGCGTGCTCGTTTTGTTCTGTAAATGGAAAAAAAAGAAAGTTCTGTATTACGTCAAATATTGACCATAAACTTATATTATGCCATCAAGATTAATTGCGCAATACCATCAGAACAAATATTTGTTCTGTTTAAGTTTCAAACGTGATCGCCATTGAATATTCTTAACGCCTCGTGTATACGTACGTATATATCTTACAGATCTTTTAATCGTATGTATTATGTGTCTTATGTAACTATTATTTAATTAAATTTTAAAAAAAGGAAAACTATTTTTCAATATTGTTATGTATACTACAGTAATAAACATGTAAAATATTTTCTAAATATTATAATAAAAACCAAGAGTATAATACAGCAAAACGGTGAAAAATATCCAAAGAAAATTAAAAATATTGCTTTGCTAATATTTACAGCTGTGATTAGTTTTACATTCTATTATTAATTTGTTTTTTTAATTAATCAAAAATTTGTTTTAAATGGTGGAAAATAACGTATTAAATAAATTGATTGACAAGATAAAACGTTAGGTGTGACAGTAATACAATATTTCTGAGTAAGTTATTTAATGCGCAATATATACTGCATTAATGTGAACAGAGATATTTCTCTCTCGGATACGTGTCCGACGCAACGCATGATTTACTACTGTCGTCGGTCTGACCCTATTCAAGCAACTACTACTCTTGCAACACGTTCGCCGCGTCATAGTTCTTACCGCTCAGAAAGAACGCGCTAATTAAGATTCCCTGATTTTACGAGAAGCTGATAATGAATGTTATCCATTTGTATTATAAGCCAACGAGCTTTTTATAGATTTTTGTAGATTATAAACGCAAATTATGTTTCGAAGAAAATGTCATTTGTTCAGTTTTAAACAATAAAGAAGTTTGCAGGAAAATTGTCAATTAGCTCCTGATGATGAAAACAAGTTTCGAATGTTTCACGACAAATATTTAAGGTAGAAGTATACACTTAATGTTGTCTAATAAAGCAGTCAAACGCTTGATTATATTATCTTTACATTTCTGTAGTAACATTTCTCAAACTTTTTAAAACATATACCAGATCTTTTTTTTCACGCATTATTCACATTCGCCGGCTCTAACCACGCACGAGTTTGATTATTTGCATAAGGAGTTATTGAACCGAACCTATTTTCCCTGTAGTTGTTTTCCTAGCGGTGGAACGCAAGGCGCTTACCAACACCTCGTGTTTCCCAGCGGCTCGCTCGGAGGCGAAGGAACGGCTGCATTCTTTCGCTCTGTACACAACGATGTCCCCTTTCGTCATCGAATCTCGCGATGCTCTGTGATTTCTTGGCATTCAGCGCATCGTCAACGCGACTCTGCAGCCAGTCATTCCTTCGTATCAAAGGAATTTTTTTTATATAATCGAGATATTTTATCGAATTTAACGGCTACTACGAAAACCTGTTTTTTTTCAGTTTGGTAATATGTTAAGCGCTCGCTTTTACTGTGCACATATGAATGCCGAAAAATAAATAGCGAGAATGATAACAATACACAACAGAAAATTTTATCGTAAATTAGATTGTAAAAAAAATGACATCTTGATTCATTGTATTCGACAGTTTGTCGACAACATCTACACGAATAAATATTATTGACAAATTTCAGAATTGATCTGAAATATTCAAGATAATATCATATTCAAAGATAATAATGAATTAAATAATCATATACAAATACTACGATTATAAATAATCATATACAAATACTACGGTTTTCTCACGCACAGATAAATCTCTCGCAACATTTAATTGATTGGACTAGTCGAGGCCGTCATAAGCAAATAACATTCGCAACTTGTATAGAAGAATTTACACGTATGTGCCGTAATGCAATAAACGACTGCCGGCGACCGGCAACCTTGTGAATTCAGCCTACGAGAACCTGAAAATAATTGGCTCAACTACATCGCACCAATTTCCTGAGCGAGCGTGCAGCTCATATCGCAATAAACGCTCGCAGACACGAGTCATTCCCTTTTTTATCGTGGCCTTTCAATTCCGCAAAAACAATACGAGTCGTTAACCCGATTTGCGTGCACAACCGTGGTAACTTGCGGCTTGACCCTGGAAAGCAACTTTTCTTGCGGCACTTGCGCTCGCGCTAGAATGTCGCCTATAATCTTCTTGTTAATTATTTTTACGCGGGCTATAAAAACTGTTTGCGAGTGTAAACGAGAGAAAAAATATTGAACGTGAGTAACCATGACCGGAAATCGAGTCCTTTCGCTCATGCTGAAGCGACTATTCCTTAAGCCTATATCGGACTACAGATTGAGATTGAAATTAAATTGGAATATATGATCAATCAGACAATGTTCATAGAATTGTTTTATATTAATTTTGTTCTGATTGATTGAATTCTAATCTACTCCAAATCCCAATCTGTAGTCTGATACGGGCTTTAGGCAGCATTTAAGTGCGCACTCAAAGCACCATAAAGCCGTTGTACACTGAATGTAGAATTAAAATATCTTGAATAATAAAATGCCTAATAAATAAAAAAAAAAATTGCACAATAGCACGATAAAATAAATTAAAGATTTCGGTTTTTAACATGTTTCTATATTTATGTTAAGTATTCATCCTTACGTTGATTTATGTACAACGGTTTTACGGTGCATTGAGTGCGACCAATTCACTGTAAGACTCATTGTCAGTCTCTTCCCGATATGACTCAATAAGCGCGTATTGACATATGTATAAAATACACATAAAGATATGCAAAGTATCCTTACATAATTGGATTTAAATGCTATAGATATAAATCGACCTGAATTTCAATAAATGTAAATGCATCGATGCTGTATGATAATGAAGAGAAATATCCATCGATATTTCGAGACGATCCCGTGACCCAGATGTCAAACATCGACGTTTCGCGATTCAATGAAAAAGATACGGGCCGCCATGGGGTTTTTTGTCAGGAAGCTATGCAACGTTGAGCAATGATCGTGTTTAAAGCGTGTCCATGCGTGTCTGACGACTTCCATGTGCTCGTGCGCGTATATATCCCCCGCTCATTACATTCCTGCATAACTAGCCGTAACGGCAACAGGCAAGTTCACTGCATCTGACTTTTACCGGTCTCCCGCGAGCGTGTAGCCGACGTCAAGGCTAACGCCGCGGAGGAAATCACGAATTTGCGGGAACAAAAAAAAAAAGGAAGAAAAATACGAGTGCGGGCAGCCAGCGTGAATGCGCAAAATGTTTCTCCAGCCTCCAACTTAGCTTAATGTCCACTATTATTAACGGTCCACTTCCACGGCGCAAATTCCTATTTATATACGCAGTTACGCGCTCATAATAAATAATTGCTATCCTTGCTGATGATAAACGCGTTGTTTTGTCGCGAAAATGATGCTCGATAGTCATTCGTAGGACGTAAAACATTCTTAACGCATATAATTTTTCGGAATATAACTTTCACGCGCGCGTGCACAACACACAAAACGGCCGAACAAACGGCTGGGCAACGGCAGCCGGGGAAATTGGGGTAACAGCATGAAGATGCTGAATGTGAAAGCGGTCCATCATCCGTAGGCGTCGCCGCGTCGGTCCGCGATGTCGTCATCAATGATGGGGGTTTTTCATTCATGAGCGCGTGATCCGTAAGAACAAATTCAATTATCGCGCCGCCGATAATACCTTCCGCAAATACGATATTTAATTTGCTATGCACGTAGAATCGCGTTGACTTTGTTAACATGCCGATAAAGATGCATACTCTGCCGACGGCTAGATCGCTATCGATTATGAAAGCTACCTGTCACGTGATGTCACGTAACAGTTAGCATAACTTTAAAGTGGAGAGTCGCACTAGGCCGTAATCGGCATTCCGAAACTCTCCTAAAATTTATTTTGCTGTGCTGTCATCGGTAAATCAAAAATGTGATAAAGATCTCTCTATGTTCAACGTTGGCGATTCATCAAACAAAATGCAACAACAATTTAATATGTCCCGAGAAAAAAATATCGAATATCTTTTTGCAGATTTTTTTTTTCATCGACTTGGTATCAAATGGCATTTTGGCATTAAATAAAAATGTCAATGCTTATAATTAATGAGTAACAATCAATAAGCTTTAACATATTACAGACAGACAGATGGTAGTTAACACTGTCCGACACCATTTTTGTAACATAAATATAAATAATCATTTTCAATGTTTTGCCTGAATCCATTATTAAAATTTAATTCCGATGCATAACATAAATACCCTCGAAATCATCATTTCTGACATTCTTTTTTCAAAATTGTGACATGATAAATTTATAACTATTCATACTTGTGTCAAAAATGTTAAATTTTGTTAGATAGGGTAATTTTTAACCACTAAATTAAAAAAAAAGGATGACATTGTGACAACTTTTAAAATATATTTTAAACGTATTTTAAATGTATTGTAATGGAATCTTAAAAGAAATAGCTTAACTGCAAAAATACATGCAAAAGTAAAAATTGTAGAATAAAAAGGGCAATATACAAACTTCTTCGATATCTTCACTTAAAAAGATAATCAAAATTATTTTTATCATATTCATTGAATTAGGATGTCCCTGCATCACAGAATCGTTTTCGTATTTAATTTAATTAATTCATAAATAATTCAAGAGATGAAGACATTTTGTTGCTGTTAAAGAAAAATGTAAGAGAAGACCCGATAACTCACGTTACATCAATGATCTAAAGAGGTAAGAAACCGATATTGCAAAATCGCGTGCCTCTGTCGCAACGCTCCTGAGTCGCACCTGCGATTAACGGCTGAAAGGAGCTAACTTGCGCATAATGAAGAAAAAGGTGGCATTAAATGGCCGATCTTTTGCGAGGAGCTATCGACGCGTTTCCCTATTACGGTTATACGATTTCGTTCGGATGTTCGATTCATTGCCCGACGACGGCGACGTGAAAATGCGGAGGGTGAATCACACCGCGTTCGCCAAGCGCGATCGTTCGCCAAGTGCAGACACCGACTGGAATTCGCGGCTTGGGAATCGGGTGGAGCTCATAGAGCGTCTTAAATCGAACAGTCGGATTCGGCATGTCTATAAGAGGAGAAAGCGCGATTGCACGACTGGACGCTGCCCAATACTTGCCGCGAGGTGGACTGTGGCAATACGATGCTATAAACTTGGCCGCGGGAATCCGTCAACGAAGAGGGAGAAATAGTAGCGCGCGACGGCCTTCGACCCCTCCTTGACGCCTACATTGTAGGCGCAACATAAACGAGTGTATGATGAACCGTTGCACGGGGAATGGCAATTGAAAAGGCCACCAGTTGCTCGAGACATAAAAAGAACCGATGATAATCCCCCCAACACGTTGGAAGAATACCATGTTCAGATACCACAAAACGAGGAGAGCAAGAGGCAGAGAAGGGAAAAAGGAAACATCGTTCACTTGAAAATAATGGAGATAAGATATACTTTGTTGTGCCATGGCCTTGGTTATTGGAAGTTTAACATCAAGTAGAAAAAAAAAGAAAGATTAGTTCTCTCAGATATATACGTATATCCGTGACGCACATTTTATACTGCAATGATAATTTACGCGGAAATTGAATATCAAGAAGAAAAAGAAAACAAAAAATTACTTATCCTCTCAGATATATTCGTGACGTACATTTCGGGCTATTAATTGAGATTGTTTTCCTTCTCATATCATATTTCGTGAAACGGAAAATACTTATTCTTATTAAACAAAGATAATGGAACCTTCGAGGAGTTCGGAAATTCCAAACATTGTTTCTCAAGAAAAATTTCAATTAAACGGAAAAGTTACCAGAACATTGAAATTATCATCAAATTAAATCTTAATTTCTCAATTTTACATTACGCAATTATTTATGTAAGTATTTAAAGTTTCTTTAATCGACATTTCAATCACATGTAAAACGTGTAACATAAACATATGAATTTTATTACATACATAAATGTAATTGTGCAATTTAACAGGTAACAGGAAAAATGCTTCAAGGGTCAAATGCGGTTAATTGTGCCTGACTGTAGCAATAGTTCTGTAAATTACAATCGTATCGTTTCAGCTGTACTTTGAGCCAACCTCAGCAACATGATAAATAAGCTAATTTCAACATCTCCGACGAGCATGAATATAATGCGCGAGAGCACAGTGTATATCATTTCTTAGATATACATGTACTTATTCAAAATTGTTAGTTGGTTCACAAAGTAGTTTAGACCTTCTCTTTAAGAAAGAAAAAGAAGTGCCAAGAAATTATTGCAATGTCAGTTGAAACTTTAGCCGTGGTAATAGAAAACGCGGTTAAGAAGGTAAAAACCTGCGAAATACTATGCAGTCGTTTCAGATTTGAAACAGCAATCCGAGTTTTTATTACATGAAATAAAAATTGTTATCTTTATTTACATTGTGACTGGATATAAGTTTTATCTTGCGAATAAAACTTACAATTAAAAAAAAAGACAATATAATAATTTATTATTTCAATTTTTATCAGATCTGAATCAGCAAGAATGAAGTAAAATAGAAATAAAATAAAAGAAATGAAGAATTAATTTCCTGTGTATATCGCGTAGACGACAGATTTAACAAGAAATAATCTCATAATACATTCACTTGCCTCGACAGTATAATCTAATGTATTCTGTGTCTACATTAATCCTTCAACAAGTATAGAACGCGTCCATCATTTCTACTCGTTTGCGGCAGCGATTGTGCACCGCAGAACATCCTATGCAAGCATGCTGGACACGTTTCTCGTTTCTCTCTCTCTCTCTCTCTCTCTCTCTCTCTCTCTCTCTCTCGTAAAGGTGCAAGGCTGAAGTTCAGGTTGCGTGACAAACCGTGACATAAGAATTAACCGACGACACAAAATTTCAACCTGAAGCGAAGGACACTTTCACCTTCTTTCACCTCCTCCTTATAATTGGAATACGATATGTCCTTCGTGCATCGATATTTGCATAAATTGCTCGGACGGGAACGGGTTATGCAATTAAAAGGACGAACTGCGCGCTAAACTTAGCCGAGCCGAGTCGATTGCAAAACGAAACTATAATCATTAACGAAGCAATAGTGGCGAACGGTAGAATGGAAATTGTATTGTCATTTGTGCGCGATTCTTGATTGATCCTTCAACAAGCGTTACGCGAAAGATTTGTTCTTCTCGAGAAACAACTGTTTGTCGACGTGCGAAGTGCATGTTGCCAAATCTTTGAAGTCTCACCTACAGCTGTACTTTATTTGCTTGCCAGGAAGATAGCTTTCACTTCACGATCGGTATCCAGGCTACTTGCTACTTTCTTTGGAAAATCGTTTCGAATGTTTGTAGTAATCGATTTGAATTTAGGAAACCGTCTTGAATTCCAAATCTATCCTACACACAATCTCTAAAAGACGACTTTCATCAATCATTAATACTTTGATAAATAAATGTGATTAACTGTAAAATAAAAAATTTACAATAATATAATTATTAATAAATAAATATTAATTTCTTAAATAAATATTAAATTTATCCAGTTAATTTGTAATATAATTGCAATATAATTTTAAAAAATATATACCTAAACAAAGTGCTCGTAACTCGCATTATTATTGAAATGTACATTCTTCCTTTTTAATAGTAAAAAAATTAATATTTATTTTATTGAATACGCACTATATTATAACTTTAAGAAAAGTTACAAAAAAGTGAAAAGATAAAGATATATTATCTCCCAATATCTAGTTTATCTGATAAACGAAGGTATTCTGTGCCGAAAGAAAAGAAATTCCGGGCGGCGGAACAGGTGAAGAATCAGCATGAATGAAATCACTGCTCGCCAAAGTTATTTTCGGAAGGAAGAACGAAGAAGCTACGTCGTGACTTTGCCACGTTCACGAAGAACGATATCGAATGTCAAGAGACGCAGAGTGGGAAAATACACTTTCTCCGTGAACGTTGGTCGACCCACATTCTGGAATCGCTCACCGTGTTCATCGATGCTGATGTCCGTTCCGATGAATGCGGCGACGGCGTGCTCTAATGCACGAATCCGAACCGGCGGAATCAAGGTCGCTCTCACGATTCTTCGCGCTAGACTCCTTTGGATTCCTTCGGATCTAAGGGACTTTTCTACAGTGGAAAATAATCGATTTCCTCTTCTACATCTCTATCGCGTTTTCGCGTATGCACCATCGTGCTGTGCAATCACGCGCGACGTCAATTTAACTTAAAAACGAGAAGTCCATAAATCATTTTTTCTCTACCGCTCGAAGGAGGCCGTTGAACTTGAGGCAATTATTTCGGAGAAACTTTTCACGACTGAGAGAAGCCTTGATTTAATTATCTGGCGTTTTCTCGGTAACGCCTAAGCGCAGCATGGTTAACCATAAACGGTTATGAACACAACCGGGAGAAAGAGCGTACGCCAAATGCACCATACATGGCGCATGGTAAAAGTCGCTGGCACGCAATGGTGCGCACCAATATCCCCTACGTTCGCCCAATGTATATCGGAGTTTCTATTTGTTCCGAGGTGCGTCATTACGACGCCGATTGAAATGTTTTAGCGTCGATGCGGACATCGTTGTCTCCGAAATACCAGGAAACTAATACGAAACGCCGTTTGCTCGCGGTACACAGACTTGTTTGAGCGATTTCATAGGTCAAAAAAAGTCATCGCCTTGAAGGAGGAGTGTGACGTACACTTCATCCGAATTGCGGGCCATTACGTCTACGTGCGCGAAGTCCGTGCGTGCTCTGGAGCGCGTTACGTCCACGCATGGAATTATGCAAATGTCAGGATGCTATTGACCATTGATTACGTGTTACGTCGATGATACTTGGGGAGGGCATGTGCATTTCAAAGCGGTATCTAACGACGTGCCGTCACATAATGCTTGCCGACACATTTAGTCGAAGATTCTCATTATCTTCAGTTCCTGATGCGTTTTACGCTTCGTACAACCTCGAGGAAGAGCCTTGAATTTACGGGGGGAAAAAGTCTTGTCGAACCGGGAAACAAGTTAAATTTAATATACACTTTTTGCATTAAAGAATATTTGCTTTATCAACATCTTGTCAATTTATCTTCAGACATACTTAGTATGCATTCGGGTGCAGTAATTTCTTACTAAGAGTAAACTACTTACATTTAAATTTTTATTAAACCCGCGATATAGTTGAGCATTCTCGAGCAGTCAAGGATACATTTGCAAGGTCCTTTATTATGTTGCAAATACTTACATTGAAAAAAAATTCTGGTTAAAAACGGAATCAGAAAAATCTTATAGGATTGATCAGATAATCTGGTTATTATAAGTTATAAAGTATGAGTTCTATTATAATCAGAATTCTTGTTATAATAACTAGATTGTTTGATCAGTCTCTTTTAATCAGACTTAATTACTTGATCAGACTTTTCGACTTTCATTCGTTTTTACCAGAATTTTTTTTTCAGTGTACATCCTAGATTATCTTGAAAAATTTATATCAATTATAAGCCGAAAGTTAGTAAACAATGTGGGACTAATGACCATACAATGGCCGTCCAAGCGGATGCTTTGAATAATCAAGGTCAGCACGCATTCCTCGAGAACTTTCCACGAACGTTTTGCCGTGGCGAACAATCGTCAACCACTTTTCCCTCTCGCAAGAGGCTCGGCCGTCTAAGTGGCACGTAGCCACCAAATGAATGGACCGTATCAAAAGACGGAGGAGCGTATCAAACTCATTAGCGTATCAATCGTCATGTATATTCTTCGGGCAATTGTGAGAAAAATTTGGAAACGGGAATCCCGTCGTCAACGACCCGTCATTATCCGGGGATTATTTTTGTTGTTAGTAATCGCCGCACGCACGTGTACGTGCCTCATTGTGGCGTGGAACTGTTAAAACTGCATCAAGTTAAAAAAAACTTTCAAACTTTGTTTTATTAAAGTTTCTGATTTACGTAACGGGCGAATTAAAGAAGAGAAAAGATATTTATAAAACACTACTTTTAATATATTTTAATGAAAAATTTCTCCACACAAGACGAATTTCAAATTACTCGTACAGTTATTCTCAGAAAAATATTCTTGCGTGTGTAATTTTATTTGATCTTATGCGGTAATGTAAGCAGTCGAGCTTTATAATTTATGGCATTGAATAAATTAAAGCGGTATCATTCTCTTTATGACTCTTAATGTGTGCCGAATAATGTTTTCGATAATCGAGTATGAAGTCGTTTTAGATCCATTAGTCAAAGTTACACGTGAACGTCTGTATGCCTGGCAACAGAGCGTTTCGCAAAAAAAAACTTTATTAATAAGATGTATCATTAACACGGGACCTTTCTACGCGACTTCTTCGCGTTGATTGGAAAGGTCTACGACCATTGGCGTAATTAAAGATTGGATTTATAATACTGTGATCAGGCTCGATATGAGAATACATATACCGATGGGAAGTTACCAAACGGGTCCGAAGAAAGTTTCTTGTAGATCAAAGAGGGGAGTGAAATAAATGGCGAGCGTTTGAGAGGAATCCGATGAGAGTTTCGAGGAAGGTCTTTCTCCTCCTTGGTTCCTTCTCGTGTGAAATTAGCTACGCGTGGCTGAGAGATTTTATTAACATTTCTCTGCAGTATAATGTCCGAGTTCCTATCACTCCCGATCTCAAAGCGCTCGCTCGGCGCTCGCACGAAGCGAAAGATTTCACTAATCTTCGTTAGAAGTAATCTCCTCTGTGCGCAGCACTGTATCACTGTATTACAATACAAAGAATTATTAAAAATAATAACTTTATGTACATTTTTATCTTAGATTTTCGTATAGATATTAATATAGATAATGTAAATTGCGATGATACAGTACAAGATACAGCATTATTTAACATATTTTACTGCTGCGTAAATGCACAATTATAAGCTTGATATTATTTATTAGCATTATTTGTTAATATATTAACAACAATAGTATTATTAATATTTAATTCTTTTATATTTTCTTTTATATTATTTAATATTATTATTAAGTCATATAATGACACTCGTACGTGAATTTTTATTGTATTACTTTTGTCCAGATTTTTAGAAAAATAATTTATTTTTTGAAGGTGCATCTTAGCAGACTAAAATTTAAAATTTCGCTATTTCTACGTCTATGCTCGAAATAATAGCGCTATTTACGTTAAGATCACAGATTGGTATCGTGCAACGGATTACGGTGTACTTTATGTAACCTTTAAAAGCCAGAACATGTTTTGTGATCTGAATTATTTAACGCTACGCGTCTGCCCGTCATTACGAGGCTTAATTGAATTAGTTACTTTCACTTGTTCGAACGACTGCTCGTATTGCTAATTGCCTCGAATTAATTTAGGACGACGATTTTGCAGTGACTTTGATTTAAGTAAAGACACAAGAGTGATCTGTCTTCAAAAAACAACTGTTCTTCGAAAGACATTTTCTGATAAAAATAAAAATTTTATAATATACAAAATTTACGAATCATCTAATTTACTACGGATTTCATAACCAGAGTGATTTCATCGTCAGAAGTGCAATGAGATATTTGCAGTCTTCGTAACACATATTTTTGTAGTAATAAACATAAGGAGGTAATTAACTTCGACTAGAAAAATATATTTATTTCAAATACTCGAAACTATCGTATATATTATCAGTATATTGAAATAACACTTGACCGATTTTAATAATGAATTATCAGTTTTAGACAAACAAGTCCGACTTACACTGTAACGGATCTGCAATGCAACGGAATTATGCTACCGCGTCCCGACGTACTTAATCGCTTCTTCAAACTATAAGTCTAATTAATGTACTCTCGTTAATGAAGTTGCAATTACGAAATTACGAGCTTTGCTTACAATCTACAATGTGTTTACAAACGTTGACAATTAATATTTTAACAAATGAGTTAAAGGCACTATGTATACGATTGAATAGGAAAGTTGATTGGTAGACACTCCGGATAATCGGACAGTCACCCGCATTTCTAACGATAAATCATTTGTAATTGTCAGAGAAAGCTGTATTCCTGTATCAAAGTTGAGAAGTGAATTATACACTCGTTGAAAATGCGCTTTATTTTCAAGAAGAGATTGATTTTTCCCCTGCGTCAAAACACTTCTGTGGGCATTTCACGTGGGCAAAATCTACCTCTGCTTTTGTGAACTCGAATTGGGATCTGCGCGCGACGAAGAAGGTATCCGACTGGTCGTTCAACAGTTAAAAACAAGTACGTAGTATGTAATCGCTCAACTTTTACCGCGGCTCGCATTTGGATATCGAGGGCACCTGCGTGCCGTTCTCGTCACGGAGAAACTGACCGTTTCATCGCCGAAGGAAGGGTCGATATCGCGCTTATCTTGCACAGTCGTCACATCCTTCATAGTCTTTATTAATCTCTTGTGCTGCCGAAATTGCACTTCAGATTTTAAAAAGTGATTCGTGTGAGATTAAATTTTTCAAATCTAATTTTTTACAAATCAATATTTTATTAAATTTTTATAGCTTAATTATAGCTTAATCTTCTATAGATTTATAATGTATATATTCTTTTTAAATAATCTTTTTTAAAGAAAACAGTGACATTTGAAATACGTTGGAAAGATGTATACACTGTGAAGAACAAATATCAAAATGACGATATATGTGTAAAATAAAGCATTAAAAAATGTTTGAAATATATATGTTGGAGAATCAATTCGAACATTTATATCAAGGACCTGAGATGTCATTCTTTCCTTTATTGCCTTTCAAGTTTTGCTATAAAGTGTATGGATAGATATATTAAGATATCGGTTTTCAGTACTCCGGTTTTCAGATTCCGATTACTTTGTCTTTTAGTTAACTTGTCCTCTCAATAAAGAAAGACCTTTAAAAGACCCTCGAGAGTGCAGTTTTATTTCTTTCCTGTACGTTTCAAATATATATATATGTATATATATATATATTTTTTACTCATTAAAAATTATTGATAATGCTGGTGTTTCTAAAAAATTTATTGTACGCATTATATTTTATCCTTGAACCTACAAAATACTTAATTTGAAAGATTTTCTTTCAGAAACATTTATATTCGATATATCTGAAAATCCCTTCAACCTCAATATATTACACCATACATTTTACAATTTATTAATTAAATATTAAAATTTCTGTCGCAGACTTTAACGTTCGTCCAATCTTTTCTTATTCTTTCTTATTCTTTATTAAAATTAAAGACACGTAAGAAATTAACAAAAAAAGTACAGTATTGCAGAGAGTCGACGACCCGTCATGCCTTACTCTTTTCTCCTCAAAGATCTTTGTCGATACACCTTTGCGCGATGCCGCGAGCCTTGGAATCGCTGCACGATTCGACTACAAAATGAGGCAACGCCAATGATCGTTATGTACGTTGCGATGTCTCTTTTAACTGTCCTCGGGACAGTTTAGCAGGCGACTTGCGCGACGTCCGTTCGCGATTTACATTTGAAAAAGAAAATGCGGAAACGTCGCGTGCAAGTCAAGGGCAAGATGGACCGATTCCGGTTACTTTTTCTTTTTTTTTTCCCCTTTCTGGAGATATGTGTTCGCCGTTCCGTTTCGCCAATCTGCTTTAAATTCTTGTCAAACAAATTCTAGAATCTTTTCCTCAATGCAATTGAAATTGTAAAAATGATCTCCAAATCTATTCTTTTTTATTAATTTTCTATTTTCCATTTTTTAAAAATATATACTGTTTTACAATATATCAATTAATATTAGAGAAAACATAAATCCTGAAGAATATATTTGAATACAATCTAAACATGTATTATCCTGCGCCACGACGGAGAAAGTTCTCTATACCTACTTGTCGCGTGTATTTGAAGAGCATATATTTCTTCGTTTTCGGGAGACATAAAGGTGATTGGACAACTTCTTGTTGTGAAATACGACGTTTCGACTTTGCGTGTTTATTTGTACGGTTATTCAAATTTTGTTCTCCCTGTTCTAATAATTAGTGAAAAAATGCGAGAATAATTATTGCCGAATTAATCTTTGAAGAGCGTTAATAAAAATGTCACATTACAAACATATTTATCTCGAGATCTAAATATTAAGTTAAAACATCCGTTATTGCAACATTTTATTATAAAAAGATAATTTCTTGTGTTTTATCATACTTATATTTATTTGCCATTTGAGAATATTTGTAAATTTGATTTTGCAATAAACATCTTTATTTTCGTGGATAAAGACGACGATCATCATATGATAATTTACAGCGAGAAAGCGGATATTGCCAGCATGAAAGTAAACTATAGATAATATCCGGAGCTAGCAGATTAAATTACTATCTCTAGCTAGGTACTTCTTCGTAAAGGTTAAAGACTATTTCTCCCAAAGTGAGAATACTCTCGAGGAATATTAGAGTTAATAATTATTAAGTTGATTAAGGCAATATCAATCTTAAAAGATTCCAATTCTTATTTTCCCGTTTCTTTTCGTTCTTTCTGACGAAATAAATTCACTGTAGGAGAGATAAAAATATTTGTTGTTAAAACAACTGGAAACATTAGTAGCGGTTATTAGAAATTGTTTGCTTTATCAAATGTAACAATATTATTTATTTATCGAATATTACATTATTTTCATATAATTTCCCCAGATTTTTTTTATAATGCACTTGTTTATACATTTCTAATGTATTGCGCAATGTGGTATTCCCTATATAATAATGTTAAGGTTTCTTTTTATTTATGCTAAGCAGCCGTCATAAAATGATTTCGTCATCGTCGTCATTATATCTTATCGTGCAATCTAAGCAATTTAAATGCCGGCCTTATCCCTATAGCTTTGCAAATTACGTCGATAGCTACGTGCTGTATCGCGACTTCGGAGTGTTCATCATGCATGAGACGCATCATCTGACGCACTTCAGGGCGCACATGAATCAAGCTTACACTTGCGTCTGTTTTACGTCTTCACGTCTGAAGTTACACATTTCTGAGTCGAGTGCAATCATATCCAGATACCTATCATAGGCTGATAGGTATTTGCATGTTATGACTGTTAATTAAGAAGAATTATCTTTCTTTTATTAATGTATCTTTTTATATTTGTTAATTTAATATTAATATTAATTATATTTATAAACTGTTATTACTTCCTTATTGTTAGGTTTAATACTTTATATATATAATATTTACAGTAATTGTCAAAATTTTAGAGACAAGATTAGGATCCATCCATTTTCCATATTCTACCGAGATGAGGCATCTGTTTAACTTTGTACGTGAAGGTATAGATTATGTAAAGTGTACTTTTCGCATGGACATAACGTATACTGCTTACGCTACAAATCATTTGAAAATCTATCCCATCGTAAAACTGTCCAACGATTTTGAGTACACGATTTAATTAGAATTTCAAAATTTTAGAGACATGATTAGAACCCATCACCCATCAAGGTGAGGGTTCTATCAAGTATCCGTTTAATTTCATACGTGGAGATATAAATTACGTCAAGTATACTCTTCGCATGAACATAGCGTATGCTGCTTACGCTACAAATCATCGTGTCAATAAAACTGTCCAATGATATTAGATACACGATTTAACGATTTTCGACTTAACGATTTAAAGAATTTCGATCGATATTTTAAAATTTTTCAGTTGCGTTTGAAAATAAGAAAAATAACTCTAAATTAATTATAATAACAATAATATCGTTATTATTGTTATTAGATAAATTACAAATTTATATAATGCGATAGAGATGCGATTTACCGCATTCGGACATTCACCCAGCCTCTAATTTCTTCTGTTTATTTATTTTACGTATCTGCAATAAGTACAGTTAGACTGTCCATGAAATATAATTGCATTTGGTTCTTCCTGCTGTAATATCTCAAGATCGTCCTCAAAGCTCAGAGTTAGCATAATAAATGCTACAGGCAATTATACGTTCTTCAAGCAATGACATCCTTTCTCTCACCTTCTCGCACGATAACGCTTAGTTATTAATTGTATATTGTTGTCCAAGGATGCACGATTCAATTACAGAGTGACTGTAACCACATTCATGTAAACTTCCTTTGTACGATAATGAATTCTGTTTGACACTTTCATTAGCGCACTCGCCACTTGTTTCTGTATAAAGTTCCAATATAAATTTTGTTAATACTGAAAAAGTTATATTATACATAAATAATATATTAAATATAATATATTATAAACATTTCTGATAATTCGCTAATATTTGCAGTTAATCCTGTTTATAAATATAATTAATATTAATATTTAATTAACAAGTATAAAAAGATATATGAATGAAAGAAAGATAGTTCTTTTCAATCAACTGTCATAACATGCAAAACTGATAACATATATTTTTATTAATTTTAGCATGAGTTTTCAAATAATATTTCAAATTTGCTGTGTTTACATTATTTATGCTTGCAT